>JADBJO010005057.1:7500-37500 GCA_016801955.1 Conus betulinus | reverse complement strand
GATTATGTATCAATGTATCAAAATTTCATGTAATATGATACACTTTTGTGCTGTTGATGCATGAACTAATCAAGTCAAACGTTACTTCATTCATTGCATAATTCCAGCTTCAGAAGAAGAGTTTAAAAAAAAAAAAATAAAAGTACTCGCTGAAAGTACCGAGTGAAATTTAGCAGCTTATATGAAAGTTTTGTGGAAGTTATCTCCCTTTTCTAACAGTCTCATGCATATTATGAACTGATAAACCAGTTTGAGATGATGGGCTCTTCATCTGAATGCTGTTCAGCACGTGTCGAGAGTGATGTTCAGTGGTGTGCTGGAACAGTGTTGGAGTATGGGGCTGATTGAGTGAGATTGTGCTCAGAGAGTGTTAGTCTCTCAGATGAGATGATAAAGGTCCAGAGTGCTGCATGCATGTTGAAGAACTGGTGACAATAATTGAACAAGGGAATGACCCCTGGCGTAATTCTGTAGAAGAAAGCCCACCTTTGAAAGGTGAACAAACACATCAGCTGGCTGAACTAAAGGGTCACATCTTGCTGTGGAGACACGCTCTCCACAAGGAGAGCGGCCAAGGTCTCATGCAGTGAAATTATCAGTATGACAAAAGTGCAAGAAAATTGCTGAAATTTCCTGTCTAGTCGCACAGATGTCTTTATCTTTTAGGCCTGGTTCATGCCAGGGTTTATTGTGAACAGATGTATAGAATACAGCTCTGCCATGTAGTCTCTGACCACAAGAGAACTTCCCCTAGTCATTTTCGTCATCCTTGTTTTTATTGATAATCATTCAAAAGAAGTTGCAGTTTCTGTGTGCTGCTGTTTGTGTGCCACTCTCTTGATGACCCCAGTTTCAATTTCCTTGACAGGTCCTTGTTTGTCCAAGATGACTTCATCAGAGACATCAGTTTTGGCAAGCTCATAGTGACGGAGGGGACGCTTCATGTTGGTTCTCCAACTGAACAGTTATTGTCATCAGCAGGGGGCTTTGTGTCCTGTGTATGTGGAATCAAAACAGCCAGCACTGAACACTTCTAAAGTGACTTAGCAGCAGTGCCATGTCTCCTCCAGGGGTTTGCCTGGGGACAACTTGATATTGATCGCTCTTTGTTGATTACTGGTGCTGGGGTTACAAGGACACAAGTGTGGTTGTGGCTGTGTTTCAGGGATCTGGATTGAGGGGGGAGGGGGGATGGTGCCCCTGTGACCATGCTGTTTGATGCCAGTTTTTCTTGTGTCTTGTGTTCTGTTTCAACTGTGTCATTTGTGTTTTCAGTCACAACGTTTCAAGCTTCATCTCAAGATGTGACAGAGAGTTTACAGACCAGCAATTATGGACCCAGTACAGAGATCACAGCCATATCAGTGAGTGATGTCTCCCCCGTGTGTATCTGTACAGAGATCACAGCATTATCAGTGAGTGATGTCTCTCCCCATGTGTATCTGTACAGAGATCACAGCATTATCAGTGAGTGATGTCTCCCCATGTGTATCTGTACAGAGATCACAGCCATATCAGTGAGTGATGTCTCCCCATGTGTATCTGTACAGAGATCACAGCTATATCAGTGAGTGATGTCTCCCCCATGTGTATCTGTACAGAGATCACAGCATTATCAGTGAGTGATGTCTCCCCCATGTGTATCTGTACAGAGATCACAGCCATATCGGTGAATGATGTCTCCCCCATGTGTATCTGTACAGAGATCACGCCATATTGGTGAGTGATGTCTCCCCCATGTGTATCTGTACAGAGATCACAGCCATGTCAGTGAGTGATGTCTCCCCCATGTGTATCTGTACAGAGATCACAGCCATGTCAGCGAGTGACGTCTCCCCCATGTGTATCTGCTTAGTATGCATAGTGTGTACTATGGAATGAAATGAATGGAAAGGTGCATGTGTGAAATTTGTTTGAGGCTAGATTTTTGATGTTTCTGACTTGTAAACTCTTTTAAAATGTGTCTGTCCTTGAACACACACAGGTACACACACATGCACACACACACACACACACACACACACACAGAGGCATGCTTACACATGCACGCACACACGCATGCATGCACGCACACACACACACACACACACACACACACACACACACACACACACACACACACACACACACACACACACACACACACACACATACACACACACACACACACACACACACACACACATGGGCACACACACACGCGCGTGCGCGCACAAACACACACACATACACACACACACACACACACACACACACACACATACACACACACACACACACACACACACACACACACACATGGGCACACACACACGCGCGTGCGCGCACACACACACACACACACACACACACACACACACACACACACACACACACATGCATGGATGAACACATTTGTAGACACAAACATGACTAGTACACATTCATTCACTCGCCACACTTGTACCAACACTGTCATGATCACGCCGCGGCATGCCTAGGCTGAGGTATGTGTGTTATTCATTAGGTGGTCAGTGCAGTCAGAAGTCTGTGAGGCTGAGGTGTGTGTGTTGTTCATTAGGTGGTCAGTGCAGTCAGACGTCTGTGAGGCTGAGGGGTGTGTGAGTTATTCATTAGGTGGTCAGTGCAGTCAGAAGTCTGTGAGGCTGAGGGGTGTGTGTTATTCATTAGGTGGTCAGTGCAGTCAGAAGTCTGTGAGGCTGAGGTGTGCGTGTGTTATTCATTAGGTGGTCAGTGCAGTCAGAAGTCTGTGAGGCTGAGGTGTGTGTGTTATTCATTAGGTGGTCAGTGCAGTCAGACATCTGTGAGGCTGAGGTGTGCATGTTATTCATTAGGTGGTCAGTGCAGTCAGACGTCTGTGAGGCTGAGGTGTGCATGTTATTCATTAGGTGGTCAGTGCAGTCAGACATCTGTGAGGGACTTTCAGTGGTCAAAAGTTAACACTGGGCAGAAGAAAGCCACAGACCAGCCAGCCTAGCAAGTAACATCAACAACAGCTTGATTTGGCACAATGGAAGGAAAAGTGATGTGAAGGAATCCCTCCCTAGTGGTGCTGACAAGGGAGACAAGTCAGATCTGGCAGGGCAGAGTAAATGGAGCGTGATGGAGCTCGCTTGCTACTGTTGTGTGTGTGTGTGTGTGTGTGTGTGTGTGTGTGTGTGTGTGTGTGTGTGAGTGGAGGGGAGAGGATTAGTGTAGTTTTGTTTGTTTTGTTTTTATCCTCGTTAGCAAGGATGATTCGGTATCATGCAACTTTAGTTTTGGTCAGGTAAATATTCCTGAATATAAGATTCAATCAAAGAAGTCCAGTCTTCATTATTTTTTTCTTATATCTTTGATATCTTTATCTTCGTACATGAAACAATGAGACACATTATTGAAGAAGTCCTTTCAGCTGAAGATGGTCGACTAAATCACAAATTCTTTAGTTTGAACATGCCTAGGTTCTGTTTGTTTCACATTCTCATTAATCACAGAATAAACCGTTGACAGCTGTCTCAGAGTCTCATGTCTTCCTGGGTAAAACAAAAAAACTCAGGAGTAATGACAGTGGTCATGGATGTATGATTTGATTATCAGTCCTAGTGTTTCAGCATTTCACCAGTTAATATTGTGTTGTCTGTTGTGGTCAGGATTTCCCTGTGCAAGCCTCTGAGCCCAAAGTCCAGTTGGCTTTCTACTCCAAGCCAGGAGAATGCCCACGGAAGATCGAAATTGAGAGGTAACAGACACTGGTTATCAGTTATCTAAACTGATAGTTTGGTGTGTGAATGATCTGAACACTGTGAACTCATGTAGTTTAGAGTGTGAATGAGAGTGGATGCATGGTGTACTGTTGCTTCAAGTAGTGTGGTGTGTGAATGATAGCTACTAAATAGTGTACTGTTGTTTAAAGTAGTGTGGTATGTGAACAATAGCTAATGTATAGTGTACTGTTGTTTAAAGTAGTGTGGTATGTGAATAATAGCTAATATATAGTGTACTGTTGTTTCAAGTAGTGTGGTGTGTGAATGATTGCTGATAAATAGTGTACTGTTGTTTAAAGTAGTGTGGTATGTGAATCATGGCTAATATATAGTGTACCGTTGTTTCAAGTAGTGTGGTGTGTGAATGATTGCTAATATATAGTGTACTGTTGTTTCAAGTAGTGTGGTATGTGAATCATGGCTAATATATAGTGTACTGTTGTTTCAAGTAGTGTGGTGTGTGAATGATTGCTAATATATAGTGTACTGTTGTTTCAAGTAGTGTGGTGTGTGAATCATGCCTAATATATAGTGTACTGTTGTTTCAAGTAGTGTGGTGTGTGTGAATCATGGCTAATATATAGTGTACTGTTGTTTCAAGTAGTGTGGTGTGTGAATGATTGCTAATATATAGTGTACTGTTGTTTCAAGTAGTGTGGTGTGTGAATGACAGCCAATGGATGGTGTGCTGTGGTTTCATGGTGTGTGAATGGTAGCCATGGTATGTGAATGACAGCTGTGGTATGTGAATGACAGCTGTGGTATGTGAATGACAGCCAATGGATGGTGTGCTGTGATTTCATGGTGTGTGAATGGTAGCCATGGTATGTGAATGTCAGCCAGTGGATGGGTTGCTGTGGTTTCATGGTGTGTGAATGATAGCCATGGTATGTGAATGACAGCCAATGTTTGATGTGCTGTGATTTCATGGTGTGTGAATGGTAGCCATGGTATGTGAATGTCAGCCAGTGGATGGGTTGCTGTGGTTTCATGGTGTGTGAATGATAGTCAATGGATGGTGTGCTGTAGGCAATGGATGGTGTGCCAAAGTTTCATGTAGTTTTGAGCTCAGAGACCAGTACTGAAACTGTTTAAAGCGTTACCTGCGGACCTGTTGACTGTGAGTTCAAGCCCCGTGGAACACCTGTCTGTCCAGGCAGCAGTGAGCAGGGTACCTAACTCCGATCAGGCAAGGTTAAAGTGATGGAAGGAGAGTGATGGGCTCCACCTTTCATTGTGACCAGCCCAGGACACTGTGAACCCCAGAGCAGTTCAAAATGCTTCAGCCATTAGCTATGGCACTACAACTTGTTTTAATCTGTTGGCAGACGGAGAAGGCACTATAGTCTGTCTTAATCTGTTGGCAGACGGAGAATGCACTATAGCCTGTCTTAATCTGTTGGCAGACAGAGAAGGCACTATAGTCTGTTTTAATCTGTTGGCAGACGGAGAAGGCACTATAGCCTGTGTTAATCTGTTGGCAGATGAAGAAGGCACTATAGCCTGTGTTAATCTGTTAGCAGGCGGAGAAGGCACTATAGCCTGTTTTAATCTGTTGGCAGACAGAGAAGGCACTATAGTCTGTTTTAATCTGTTGGCAGACAGAGAAGGCACTATAGTCTGTTTTAATCTGTTGGCAGATGCAGAAGGCACTATAGTCTGTTTTAATCTGTTGGCAGACGGAGAATGCACAATAACCTGTTTTAATCTGTTGGCAGATGCAGAAGGCACTATAGTCTGTTTTAATCTGTTGGCAGACAGAGAAGGCACTATAGTCTGTTTTAATCTGTTGGCAGACAGAGAAGGCACTATAGTCTGTTTTAAATCTGTTGGCAGACAGAGAAGGCACTATAGTCTGTTTTAATCTGTTGACAGACAGAGAAGGCACTATAGCCTGTTTTAATCTGTTGGCAGACAGAGAAGGCACTATAGTCTGTTTTAATCTGTTGGCAGACAGAGAAGGCACTATAGTCTGTTTTAATCTGTTGGCAGGGGGAGAGAAGACACTATAGCCTGTTTTAATCTGTTGACAGACAGAGAAGGCACTATAGTCTGTTTTAATCTGTTGGCAGACAGAGAAGGCACTATAGTGTGTTTTAATCTGTTGGCAGGGGGAGAAGGCACTATAGTCTGTTTTAATCTGTTGGCAGATGCAGAAGGCACAATAGCCTGTTTTAATCTGTTGGCAGACGGAGAATGCACAATAACCTGTTTTAATCTGTTGGCAGATGGAGAAGACACTATAGTCTGTTTAATCTGTTGGCAGATGCAGAAGGCACAATAGCCTGTTTTAATCTGTTGGCAGACAGAGAAGGCACAATAACCTGTTTTAATCTGTTGGCAGATGGAGAAGGCACTATAGCCTGTTTTAATCTGTTGACAGACGGAGAAGGCACTATAGCCTGTTCAATCTGTTGACAGACGGAGAAGGCGCTATAGCCTGTTTTAATCTGTTGTCAGATGAAGAAGGCACTAAACCTGTTTTAATCTGTTGACAGACGGAGAAGGCATTATAGCCTGTTTCAATTTGCTGACAGACGGAGAAGGCACTATAGTCTGTTTTAATCTGTTGGCAGGCGGAGAAGGCACTATAGTCTGTTTTAATCTGTTGGCAGGCGGAGAAGGCACTATAGTCTGTTTTAATCTGTTGGCAGACGGAGAAGGCACTATAGTCTGTTTTTAATTTGTTGGCAGACGGAGAAGGCACTATAGCCTGTTTCAATTTGTTGACAGACGGAGAAGGCACTATAGTCTGTTTTAATCTGTTGGCAGACGGAGAAGGCACTATGCCCAGCTTGACCTGAAGCAGCTCCTGCAGGCCCACAAGATTGACACCAATATGCTGATGCCCCGCCCCATGGGCTCTGCCCCTGTCCTCCTCAATGAGGATCCTGACAACCCTGCACCCTTCCCTCCTTACCTCCCTCTCCACATTTTTGACAATGACGAAAAAGACATCCGCACACCCGAGGAATGGATTGCCATGGGGCAGACCAACGGCATCCGAAAACCCGTGCCTGCTGTCGCTCTCTTGCCGGTCACCGAGGATGAGACCATGGGAGGTGAGTGAGTTGAAATGATCTGAAAAAATACAGAAGAGTGCAGTTCTTCAGATGAATATGCCAAAGGTTTAGTTAACCTTTTCACTACCATTCTGCCCAATAATTCTTTTCTACTGTAACCATTTAACCACCATTCCATCCTGTTCCATGCATCCAGGATGATCCTCCATTTTGTTGCCGTATGGATTGCCGAAGAAATTTTTTCAGTCGTTAAAATGCACTGTTTGAGGACAGTGGCTCTTGCACCATTTACAGAATTAAAGTCTGAAAAGTTTGATGAAAAATCTCAGCTTGTTTCAGATGGGCTATGTGTGACAGTTATTGGTGACTGTTGATTCAACACAATTGTAGACAATGTGGCGGCACATATGTTTGCATTACATGTGTTATATTCATGTTTTTTTTTTTAATATTATTGAATGATGAAATAGGGAAAATGTGGAACTCTTATATGTAAACAAATTTACAAACCTCTCTGGAAGTTTTGAAATCAATGGTGAACAAATGAATGTGTTTAGTTAACAATAGAGTCAGTATCGTAATACTTTCATTTACATACACTCTTGTGTCTGTTCCCTTTTTTGCTCTCTTTTTCTCATTTCTGTCTAACCCTTTTCACTCATATAATGGTAATAGACGTGTAATCTGTAGGTCAGCCACAACTGAAAAGTGAGAAAAGAAAGGTAAAGTAAGAGAGAAACTAACTGTAATACACATGTTTCATGCTTTATTTGATATTGTACTGCATTGTGTTATGTACATCATTATACAGCCATACAAGATCATTGCATGCATTCATAGTTGTGTGTCTACAGTTTTGTTTATGTTGTTCGATGGGGTTTGTTTGTTTGTGTGTTTGTTTTTTTTTCAGGTCTTTGATTTGATTTTTTCTTTGCAAAAAGTGACATGAAATGTTTAGGGAAAAAAAATTCACTGAAACAACTGGAGAATTCTATAATTGCGGCCTTGCTGAGGTTGTTTTATTTTATTTTTTTCTCATCATTTCAAAAAGCTTGTCTTTTTCTCTACAATGACAGATGAGTCGCCTGGAGTGACGTATGACTGGTATGAGGTGGGTGCACTGGACTATGACCCCAAGACAAAGGAGTACTTTGTACAGAAGGTCAACGGAGCTGGGCGTGTGGTCAATGCAGATGGTCAGCCTGTGGTCAACGGGGGATTTGACAAAGACGGTGGGTAGTGTGTGTGTGTGTGAGTATGTGTAGTGTGTATGTGTGTGTGTGTGTGTGTGTGTGTGTGTGTGTGTGTGTGTGTGTGTGTGTGTGTGTGAGAGAGAGACACCTCCACCACCCTCCTGTTACACCATGGGGACCATGGACCCTCACAGATGGATGAGGACATTGTTACCACAGTATTGTTACCTCAGCATGATGGACAGTAACAGCCGTCCACTGCCCCACATTGTCAGTGATTTGTGTCAGGTATAGAGTCGATGTTGCAAACTGCTCACAGGGTAAGAACAGTATTTTTCAAACATCCAGTGGAAAGAAATAACAAGAATGGGACAACTAAAGGTAGTTTTACCATATAACTTACCTGTCCAGTCTTTACCTTTTTGACTTGGAACATTGCCGTATCATCAGTGTGTGTACAAGGGAGTGAGGGTGGGGGGGGGAGCCACAATAAATAGCATTTGAATGATACCAAGAAAAAAAAAATAAACAAACAAAAAAACAAAACAAAAATTCTTTTGCATTACATGATTTTGAAGACTTAGGAAACACATCCAGAGATAAGGACAGTGTCTTATGGAATTGGAAGCCATGAGTCAGCATTTTGTGCTGTGATAAATGTGCCTGTGCAGCTGCATTTGCCATCTGGCTCCCCTCTGGGGATACTGGGGGTCTTTTGTACAAGTAGTTCCCCCTCCTTCTGGACATTTGGCGCAAGTAACGTCCCCTTTTCCTTTTGCTCTCAGTAACTCTGTCTCCTCCTTTTGCTGTACTGTCGTCTACTGTCCTTTCTGTCTACGTTATCTTTTATCTATCTTTGTCCACAACCTCTTCCACAAATTTCTGCACTGAATGAAGTCAGAGTGAACTGATTATACTCTCAAATGTAGTGTGAGTATCCCAGCAGGGTAAAACGAGTTCACACGCTACCAGATACTGGAACGCTGAAGAAGAAGAAGAAGAAGAAGCCATCTGGCTCACTTTGGAGAGAAACAGATTTTTTGGGAATGTTTCACAGATGAACTCCTTTCATGGCATGCTCCTGTCTGGCTGAATCCATGCCTCGCATTGTGCGTCATGACCCTTATCTGGCTGAACCCATGCCTTGCATTGTGCGTCATGACCCCTATCTGGCAGAATCCATGCCTTGCATTGTGTGTCATGACCCCTATCTGGCAGAATCCATGCCTTGCATTGTGTGTCATGACCCCTATCTGTCAGAATCCATGCCTTGCATTGTGCGTCATGACCCCTATCTGGCTGAATCCATGCCTTGCATTGTGTGTCATGACCCGTGTCTGGCAGAATCCATGCCTTGCATTGTGCGTCATGACCCCTATCTGGCAGAATCCATGCCTTGCATTGTGTGTCATGACCCGTGTCTGGCAGAATCCATGCCTTGCATTGTGCGTCATGACCCCTATCTGTCAGAATCCATGCCTTGCATTGTGCCTCATGACCCCTATCTGGCAGAATCCATGCCTTGCATTGTGCGTCATGACCCCTATCCGGCTGAATCCATGCCTTGCATTGTGTGTCATGACCCGTGTCTGGCTGAATCCATGCCTTGCATTGTGTGTCATGACCCCTATCTGGCTGAATCCATGCCTTGCATTGTGCGTCATGACCCCTATCTGGCTGAATCCATGCCTTGCATTGTGCGTCATGACCCCTATCCGGCTGAATCCATGCCTGCATTGTGTGCCTCATGACCCCTATCTGGCAGAATCCATGCCTTGCATTGTGCGTCATGACCCCTATCCGGCGGAATCCATGCCTTGCATTGTGTGTCATGACCCGTGTCTGGCAGAATCCATGCCTTGCATTGTGCGTCATGACCCCTATCCGGCTGAATCCATGCCTTGTATTGTGTGTCATGACCGTGTCTGGCTGGCTGAATCCATGCCTTGCATTGTGTGTCATGACCCCTATCTGGCTGAATCCATGCCTTGCATTGTGCGTCATGACCCCTATCTGGCTGAATCCATGCCTTGCATTGTGTGTCATGACCCCTATCTGGCTGAATCCAGGCCTTGATTTTGCCTCATGACCCCATCAGTTCCTTTGCTGGTAGGCTTGTGACAATGCCTCATTTGACAAACAAAGAGTGGAGAAGTGGACAGAGCTGTTTCAGATTTTCAGCATATGAAAACACTTATTTCAGATCACTTTAGTCCACCGCTGTGTGGCACGGTATCTAAGAAACAGTCACCCAAAACGAAGCACACTGATCTCAGTGATGATTTTGTGCACTGATCGAGCAGCCATGATGTAAGACGATAGCAGGAATGTGTGGCATTCTGCTGCGGACATTTCATTATGAGACATGTTTGATCAAACACAGCTTTGACATGTGCCATGCTGTAAACTATGTGGGCCTCTTTGGATTGGGCATTTGACCAGGGGGCTGGGTCTTGTGGTACTAGCCTGCAGAAAGAAATAGAGAGGAGGACAGGAAAAAAGCAGCACCAATCGAATTACCAGGTTTTACATCAAACATCACTGAACGAATCTCTAGACATGTGATTTGTCGTAAAACCACTGTCCAATCAATTTGCAGGGAACAGAGAATGAGCATGCCCAACCAGTTCTCGATCCCCCGCATCAGGCTCATGTTCAAACGCCGAGGACCCCCAGGTGTTTTGCAGAGCGTGTTGCGGAGGCGTTTGAGAGCCGTCGCGTCTCGGAGGCGGAGCTGCGCTACCACCTGTACGTGGACTGCATGCCCATGGATGGTGTGGGAGAGCTGGACCAGGCGTCGCTGCGCCGCATGCAGGAGTGGGCCCAGTCCGCTCCGGGTCTGAACACACAGGCCAGGTGAGGATGAGTGAATGTCATTCAGATCAGTGGAGTGCTGGCAAACTAGTGGAGGCCAGGTCCAAAGTGAGGTGACTGCAGGTGCAAATTGGAACATGGTGCAAATTGGAAACATGGTGGAAATTGGAACATGGTGGAAATTGGAACATGGTGGAAATGGAGCATGTTTTTAAGAATAATTTGTATGAGTCTGCCACAAACAAGGACGAAGAAGCTACAAGACAAAGCATGACACGTTTCAACCTCTTAGGTCTTCTTCAGGCAAGGTAAACAACTTTCAGGATGATGAATTTGAAGAACGAGCAGTAATTTATATCTTGTCATTCATTGTTCTGAATGTTGTTTGCCTTGCCTGAAGAAGACCTAAGAGGTCGAAACGTGTCATATTTTGTCTTGTAACTTGTTTGTTTCTTATCTTTGGCAGACTTGCTAAGAATTATTCTTAAAATTTGAATTACTGGAGTCTGTCAGGTGAATCATATGTTATCTACCACGTTTCATGGGTTTGATTCCAATCAGAGGCATTTATTTCAGGATTTTTTTTTCTCAACATATTTGGCTCATAACCAGAGTTGAGTGTGTTGTGGGAAGACTACGACAGCTGAGTTTCATCAAATGCTTTGGTTCAGTTGTTAGCATCGCAGACTTGCCGGTTAGAAGATTATTGGTTTGATTCCCATCACAGGCATTTCTTTCTGGAATTTTCTAAAGGCTGTGTGGTTTTTACCAGAATTAAATGCGCAGTGCGATGAAATCTGCCACCACACAGGCAAGTTTTATCCATCCACCACACAGGCAAGTTTTATCCATCCACCACACAGGCAAGTTTTATCCATCCACCACACAGGCAAGTTTTGTCCACTCAGTGGACGCATCACTGAGAGTTTTGCACAGATCTCCAGACCCACACTGCAGGCATGCCTCTTTCTAGGGCCTTTGTGATGTGGGGATCTATGATGAAAGGCAGCGAAGAGTGTGGCTGTGCTTTGTAGTGTCTGAGCAGAATGGACCTTCATGGCCTCACTGTCATCATCCTCATTCTCACTGACAGCTGTCAGATGATGCTCTTGGTGCCATGAAAACTTTGTTCACAGGTGTCTCACTGACAGCCGTCAGATGATGCTCTTGGTGCCATGAAAACTTTGTTCACAGATGTCCCACCTGATGTGACCTTTGAATGTCAAAAAGAGATTAACATGTGTCATCTGATCTAAGATTTTGTGGAGGAAATATTTTTAACAAAATTTTTGGTAATTTGTTTAGGTGTATTTAAAGGATTGTGTGAATGAGGTGGGTTTTTTTTTTTTTTTTTAATGACTTGTGAGTTGACTTCAGCGCGGTGACAGCCCTGTTATGGCCCTTCGTGGTTGGCTGGGCTATAAGCAACATGATCTCTCTCACTCTCTCTCTCTCTCTCTCTCTCTTCCCCCCCCCCTCTCTCTCTCTCTCTCTCCCTCTTTTTTGATACCCTCCTCTCTTGGTGACCGTAGTTTTGATTCCATCTTGATATCCTTGCCTGTGCTGAGTCGAGTGAAGTCACTGGCATTAACAGGTTCATTGGATTCATCATTGGATGGGTGTGGTAGGCTGAGGAGGCATACATTCACACTGCCTCTGTGACTGAGCAATCACTGTCATCAGTAAGGAGAGTTTGTCGGTGACGGGGTTGCCTCAGAATGACGTGATGTTGATCGCTCGCTGAGGTTTGCTGGTACTGGAACTTTCGCAGTACCAGTCTGGGTGTGGTTGTGTCCTGTGCAGCTGAATGGGAGGAAGGGAGGGCAGTGAGAGGAGAAGGCAGGGGAAGGGAGGGAGGGAGGGGGGGGGGGGGGCAGAGAGGATGAGACTGAAAAAAAAATCTGTTCCTGAATTTTATTCAGTTCTGGTTGAAGTGTTTTCAGATGTCTGTTTGTTTGTCAGTTTGTTTTTCATCTGTTGGTGCAATCAAAAGTTATAGAGACAAGAAATAGTTTCAGTCAGATGGTTTGTGTGTGTGTGTTGTGTGTGTGTGTGTGTGTGTGTGTGTGTGTGTGTGTGTGTGTGTGTATGTGTGTGTGTGTGTGTGTGTATGTGTGTGTGTGTGTGTGTGTACACGTATGACAAGATATAGTTTCAGTCAGGTGGTTGATATGAGTGTGTGTGTGTGTGTGTGTGTGTGTGTGTGTGTGTGTATAGAAATAAAGATGTTAAGTTTACATTGATAGTCAACTCTATAGTGCAGAAGATAATAGACATTCTTGTTAATTCTATTCATGATGTTGTTGCAGCAACATTGACGACTACATGCAGGTGTTGGAGAGGGAAGTGAACATTGACTTCTGCCGCTCCATGAATCGCATCATCTTCGACAAAACCCATCAGTGAAGACCCCAAAACGTTTGCCTTCATCAAAGTGCCAGAAACTGTGGTCAAAAGCACCCCCTCTCGAGGTAATTCCAGGGCCTCCTTGTCATCTAGATTCTGAAAGTAGGAGTTTGTGTGAAGGAGTGTATAAGTGAAAGTAAGAAAGATGGAGTGTGTGTGTGTGTGTGTGCGCGCGCGCGCGCGTGTGTGTGTGTTTGTGTGTGTGTGTGTGTGTGTGTGTGTGTGTGTGTGTGTGTGGCTATTTTCAGGCTTCTTCTGTTTTTAGCTGTTTCCTAGAGAGTTCACAAAGTGGGTCCCTTCTTTTTCAGTTTAATGTCAGCATTCTTCAGTTTATTTTTTTAAGTGTCATTTCTGATTTTGAAACTCATCTAATCCAGGGTGCTGTCTGGATGTCCCTGACTACCCTTTTGACGAGCAATACGATGGATTTGCCTTCAACTCCCTGTTGACCTTGCCGAGAGCATCCAGGCCATCACCAAAGTGCGCACGGAGTGCAACCGCGTCAGCCACACCATGTCCCTCTACCACATCCCCACCGCCAAGCCCATGAGGCTGGAGGAGTTTGAGCAGGCGCAGTCCCAGGCTACGTCTCAGGTGGGGGTCCCTTCTGCTCACTTCCATTCAATCCCACTTTAAATATCTACTGGGAAGCCACGTGCACGCACACACACACACACACACACACACACACACACACACACACACACACACACACTCATGCATATACGTACGCGCACATCATGCACACACACACATGCACTTGCACACACACACACACACACACACACACACACACACACACACACACACACTGTTCTGTGCCCACACTCCTGTACAAACACATGTGCACATTCACTACACACACACACATACAATGACAATAATAGTACAACCAATGTTAGGTAGGCACTTGAGGTCTGACCAGCATGTTGGACTAATGCTGTAGGTCAGACATCTGGTAAGTCAGCCATGAGACCTTCCTCTTTAAATTCTCTCATCTTAGTCATTAATTCTTGTATCCATCAGCTTTAAACCATGCACAGTGGGGTCTCAAAACTTAGGAGATGTGGTGTAGCACATTGTCTATTCCTCACACTGATTTGAAACCCAAAACACAGGCTACGTCAGAGACCTCCGGCAAGAGGAATGGAACTTGCAGATGGATAACAAACTATTTAAAGATCTGTCCAAATCTGAAAGAGTTTTTTTACCATGTTTCAGAGGTGGCCATGAAGACAAAACAGTTTTGTGCCGTTGCACACAGGCCACTTGTTTTATACCCATTCTTACTTTCTAAAAGGTGAAGAAAGCTCTCGTGGTGCATTGCATGTTATGTTCCACTCACAGTGAATCATATTCTTTTAGAGTGTTGGGACTTGCACGATGTAAGACATAAAACACTTTACAGCAGACTCCATGAAAACTCTGTTCTGAGATGTCCCACCTGACGTGATCTTTGAGTTTCTGAAAGACATCAACATTTTTCTTCTGATCTAAGATTTTATGAAAGAGAGATTTTAACGAAGTTTTCTGGTACGTTTTCAGAAGGTGTATTTTAGAGAGATGTGTGAAAGTTTTTTTTTTTTTTTTATGACTTGTGAGTTGATTTTAACGTGGTGATAGCCCTGGTATGGCCCTTTGCAGTCGGCTGCTGTTTTTCTTCATCATCATCATCATCATCATCATCATCATCATCATTATCTTATTGGAGCTTACAGGTGCGCAAAAAGAGGACAGTGTGCAAAATCGATACATCAGCAACACATATAATTTTCTGTGAGTCTAGTCCATAAGCATTTGTTAAACGAAACAAAATGGAGGAAAGAAAGAAAAAAAATCTGACATAAAACATTAAAGGAAAAAAGCATATTAAGTAAAATACAGTTTTTGACTAAGTTTCTTTTTTTTCATGTGTACAAGCATTTTTTTCTTTTTTTTTTTTCCTCTTCTTTTTTGAACTGTTATACTTTTAAATTTGGAGGTGTTACAAAAAAACAACAACAACAACAAAAACAAGAACAAAAATTATTTCAACTTTCTTTCTTCTCTTCAGTCTTTCCATCATGTCAAATTAATCTTCACTCCGAGGCATTAACCAATCAACGGAATTTAACACAAAAGCATAATTTGTAAGTTTGGGAGAACAACAACAACAACAAAAAACAACAAAAAAATAAACTGTAGTCGGTTTATGTGATGGGACAATTGATCTGTATGGCTACCAATTATTCATCATCATTATATTTATCTCTGTGTATAACACTTACTCTCCGTCTTTCCCAAGATCATGTTTCTGTTCTTATTGCTGAAGTCTTTCAAGTGTTTATGCTTTCAGTGTTTGTCTGTTCTTTCTCTTTCCTTCTCTGTATGCTTTCAGTGTTTGTCTGTTCTTCTCTTTCCTTCTCTTTACGTGTGTCTGCTGTTTTTTCTTCCCAGTTTGTGTCTGCCTGTTTTTCTCTTCCTGTCTAGAGTCTTCTCACACTTGAATCAATGTTTTTATTCACTAAACTGTTGTTTACTGGAACTACACATGTACACCCACCACACACACAGAGACAATGATAATAATGGCACAACCAGTGTTAGGTAGGTACTCAAGGTCTGACCAGTGCATTGGGTTGATGCATAGGTCAGACGTCTTCTAAGTTGCAGCCATAAGACCCTCTTCTTACATTCTCTCAACTTATTTATTCATTAGCTTTTAATCATGTGCAGCGTGGTCTCAAAACTTAGCGGATGTGGTGCAGCATATATGGACTAGTCTGCACGCAGTGACGCCTCCTTGATGACTATTCTGGCAGAATACTCAGACTCCAACCCATCCCCCCACCCCCTCCTTTTTTTTCTCTCCTTGTTGTAAGCAGAGGAGCCTTCCCAGTCCAAGCATGTCCCATAACTCTTGTTTGCTTGTGCTAGGTGGCTCTGTTCCTGAAGGACAGCTGGATCGCCGCCTTGCGTGCCAACATCCGCACCTGCCTGCGTGACGTGGGCAAGGGTTGGTTCAACATCCACGAGACCAACTGGGAGGTGTACCAGATCTCCAAGCTGAAGAAGTTCATGGAGACCGTCAAGTTCATCATGCAGGTCAGCTCTTCGGGGAGGTGGTGTTGTGAACATCTGTTCATCTGCTCACCACGCTGTCAATGTCCTTCTTCATCTGCTTCATCTGCTCACAGTGTTGTTCAGATAGTAATTATATGCTGACACTGTTGTTTAGATAGTCCTTTGTCTACTCATAGTGTGGTCTAAATTGTCAATCTTCTGCTAATAATACTGTTCAGATTGTCCTTCATAGGCCTTTATCCATGGACAAGGTTGTTCTGATAACTTTTCATCTGCCGTTGTTCAGATAGTCTTTCATCTGCTCACAATGTTATTGAACTGTTTCTTCATCTGTTGACAGGGTTATTCAGATAGTCCTTCATCTGCTTGTATTGTTGTTCAGATAGTCATGTAACTGCTCTTGAGGCTGTTTTGAAGATAGTACTTCATTTCTGACATCATTGTTCAGATGTTCCTTTATCCACTCACAGTGTTGTTCAGATCGTCATCTGGTCTTTATGTCATACATATATTCATCCATCTGTGTAGTTGTTTGTTTTTTTGTCTTACAGACAGTCCTTCATTTGCTCATGACATTGTTCAGATAGTCATCCATCTGTTAAAAAATTTTTGGATAGTCCTTCATCTGTTCAAAATAATGTTCAGTCTTTCATCTGCTCAAGATGTTCCTTCATCTGTTGACAATGTTGTTCAGATAGTCCTTCATTTGCTCATAATGTTGTTCAGATAGTCCTTCATCATATTATACTATTCAGGTAGTCCTTCATCTGCTCATAATGTTACCCAATTAGTCCTTCATCTGCTCATAATGTTACCCAATTAGTCCTTCATCTGCTCATAATGTTACCCAATTAGTCCTTCATCTGCTCATAATGTTATTTAATTAGTCCTTCATCTGCTCATAATGTTACCCAATTAGTCCTTCATCTGCTCATAATGTTATTTAATTAGTCCTTCATCTGCTCGAAATATTATTCAATTTGTCGTGTATCTGCTCATTATATTATTCAGATAGTAATTCATCATGTGATAGTGTTCAGACTGTGTTTAATTGGTCTTAAAGTTGTCCAGATTTACCTCTATTTACTCGCAGTGTTTGGGTCCATTATCTGATGATTGTTTTGTTCATGTTGGCTTCCATCTCTCCACGCTGTGTTTCAAAACAGCGTTTCATCCGCTGGCAATGCTGTTCATTCAGTCTTTGATCTCTTCAGTTTAGGCAGACCACCATCTGCTGATAAAAAATGGCTCGGATGTCTGTCATGTCCTCACAATGTCCAGATAGTCTGTCCTTCATGTGGTGCCAGCCGGTGATGTCCACTGATTTTGTTGTTGCAGGACTCGCTGAGGTTCCTGGTGCAGGACTCCCTGGTCAGTTTCACGCAGATGGTGATGGACGCCTGCCACTCGGTGCTGCCCCTGGCTGAGGACTTCACCTGGGGACCGGAGATCATCATCAGCCCCTACAAGTCAGTCAGACACCATGTCCCCCTTCTGCTGCTGTGTTTCTTTGCGGTCTTCTTCAGCTGTCCCACCTTCCACGCTCTCTCCATGGCATTAGCTGCTCCTGCAGTAGGCCATCCAGCTCCCCAATACACAGCCACATATGGTGGATTCTGTCCTAGTCCCAGAACTAGCAGCCCACACAGTGTTCACTATGATGTCACTATGATGTCCTAGTCCCAGAACTAGCAGCCCACACAGTGTTCACTATGATGTCACTATGATGTCCTAGTCCCAGAACTAGCAGCCCACACAGTGTTCACTATGATGTCACTATGATGTCCTAGTCCCAAAACTAGCAGCCCACAGAGAGTGTTCACTATGATGTCATTAGGCCACCCATTAGAGGAGACTCGACTTTGTAGCTGAGTCATTGAGGTGGTGTTCAGTGCTGACCTCTGGTCAACCTGTACAGCTCTGTGGCTGAGTCATTGAGGTGGTGTTCAGTGCTGACCTCTGATCAACCTGTACAGCTCTGTGGCTGAGTCATGGGGATGGTGTTCAGTGCTGACCTCTGATCAACGTGTACAGCTCTGTGGCTGAGTCATTGGGGTGGTGTTCACTGCTGATCTCTGATCAACGTGTACAGGACACAGGCTGTTAGGTCCTCTACGGAGGACAATCATTGCTGAGCTGCAGAGCCAGTGCCTGGAGACTGCCACCACACCCATGAAGCAACAGTCTCTCTGAGCTTGCTGACACTGATGACTTCCATACAAAGGCACCCACCCAAACTGCCTTCACGTCACTGACACAGCAGTCTCTCTGAGCTTGCTGACAGGACAATTTTCACACAAAGGCACCGAAAGGTTGGATGTAGGCATGAAATCAAAATGAGAATTTGGCATAGAAACCCAGAAAATGTCAGCGTTACAGTAATGATCATGATCTTGCATTCTATTTTAGTGTGAGATGGCTGTGTTCAGTTTCTGCTTTCAGGATACATCATGGCATCATTCTATTTCAGTGTGAGATGGCTGTGTTCAGTTTCTGCTTTCAGGATACATCATGGCATCATTCTATTTCAGTGTGAGATGGCTGTGTTCAGTTTCTGCTTTCAGGATACATCATGGCATCATTCTGTTTCAGTGTGAGATGGCTGTGTTCAGTTTCTGCTTTCAGGATACATCATGGCATCATTCTGTTTCAGTGTGAGATGGCTGTGTTCAGTTTCTGCTTTCAGGATACATCATGGCATCATTCTGTTTCAGTGTGAGATGGCTGTGTCCAGTTTCTGCTTTCAGGATACATCATGGCATCATTCTGTTTCAGTGTGAGATGGCTGTGTCCAGTTTCTGCTTTCAGGATACATCATGGCATCATTCTGTTTCAGTGTGAGATGGCTGTGTCCAGTTTCTCTGCTTTCAGGATACATCATGGCATCATCTGTTTCAGTGTGAGATGGCTGTGTCCAGTTTCTGCTTTCAGGATACATCATGGCATCATTCTGTTTCAGTGTGAGATGGCTGTGTCCAGTTTCTGCTTTCAGGATACATCATGGCATCATTCTGTTTCAGTGTGAGATGGCTGTGTCCAGTTTCTGCTTTCAGGATACATCATGGCATCATTCTGTTTCAGTGTGAGATGGCTGTGTCCAGTTTCTTTTTCAGGATACATCATGGCATCATTCTGTTTCAGTGTGAGATGGCTGTGTCCAGTTTCTGCTTTCAGGATACATCATGGCATCATTCTGTTTCAGTGTGAGATGGCTGTGTCCAGTTTCTGCTTTCAGGATACATCATGGCATCATTCTGTTTCAGTGTGAGATGGCTGTGTCCCAGTTTCTGCTTTCAGGATACATCATGGCATCATTCTGTTTCAGTGTGAGATGGCTGTGTCCAGTTTCTGCTTTCAGGATACATCATGGCATCATTCTGTTTCAGTGTGAGATGGCTGTGTGTCCGTTTCTGCTTTCAGGATACATCATGGCATCATTCTGTTTCAGTGTGAGATGGCTGTGTCCAGTTTCTGCTTTCAGGATACATCATGGCATCATTCTGTTTCAGTGTGAGATGGCTGTGTCCAGTTTCTGCTTTCAGGATACATCATGGCATCATTCTGTTTCAGTGTGAGATGGCTGTGTCCAGTTTCTGCTTTCAGGATACATCATGGCATCATTCTGTTTCAGTGTGAGATGGCTGTGTCCAGTTTCTGCTTTCAGGATACATCATGGCATCATTCTGTTTCAGTGTGAGATGGCTGTGTCCAGTTTCTGCTTTCAGGATACATCATGGCATCATTCTGTTTTAGTGTGAGATGCTGTGTCCAGTTTCTGCTTTCAGGATACATCATGGCATCATTCTGTTTTAGTGTGAGATGGCTGTGTGTCAGTTTTCTGCTTTCAGGATACATCATGGCATCATTCTGTTTTAGTGTGAGATGGCTGTGTCCAGTTTCTGCTTTCAGGATACATCATGGCATCATTCATCTGTTTTAGTGTGAGATGGCTGTGTCCAGTTTCTGCTTTCAGGATACATCATGGCATCATTCTGTTTTAGTGTGAGATGGCTGTGTCCAGTTTCTGCTTTCAGGATACATCATGGCATCATTCTGTTTTAGTGTGAGATGGCTGTGTCCAGTTTCTGCTTTCAGGATACATCATGGCATCATTCTGTTTTAGTGTGAGATGGCTGTGTCCAGTTTCTGCTTTCAGGATACATCATGGCATCATTCTGTTTTAGTGTGAGATGGCTGTGTCCAGTTTCTGCTTTCAGGATACATCATGGCATCATTCTGTTTTAGTGTGAGATGGCTGTGTCCAGTTTCTGCTTTCAGGATACATCATGGCATCATTCTGTTTTAGTGTGAGATGGCTGTGTCCAGTTTCTGCTTTCAGGATACATCATGGCATCATTCTGTTTTAGTGTGAGATGGCTGTGTCCAGTTTCTGCTTTTCAGGATACATCATGGCATCATTCTGTTTTAGTGTGAGATGGCTGTGTCCAGTTTCTGCTTTCAGGATACATCATGGCATCATTCTGTTTTAGTGTGAGATGGCTGTGTCCAGTTTCTGCTTTCAGGATACATCATGGCATCATTCTGTTTTAGTGTGAGATGGCTGTGTCCAGTTTCTGCTTTCAGGATACATCATGGCATCATTCTGTTTTAGTGTGAGATGGCTGTGTCCAGTTTCTGCTTTCAGGATACATCATGGCATCATTCTGTTTTAGTGTGAGATGGCTGTGTCCAGTTTCTGCTTTCAGGATACATCATGGCATCATTCTGTTTTAGTGTGAGATGGCTGTGTCCAGTTTCTGCTTTCAGGATACATCATGGCATCATTCTGTTTTTTAGTGTGAGATGGCTGTGTCCAGTTTCTGCTTTCAGGATACATCATGGCATCATTCTGTTTTAGTGTGAGATGGCTGTGTCCAGTTTCTGCTTTCAGGATACATCATGGCATCATTCTGTTTTAGTGTGAGATGGCTGTGTCCAGTTTCTGCTTTCAGGATACATCATGGCATCATTCTGTTTTAGTGTGAGATGGCTGTGTCCAGTTTTCTGCTTTCAGGATACATCATGGCATCATTCTGTTTTAGTGTGAGATGGCTGTGTCCAGTTTCTGCTTTCAGGATACATCATGGCATCATTCTGTTTTAGTGTGAGATGGCTGTGTCCAGTTTCTGCTTTCAGGATACATCATGGCATCATTCTGTTTTAGTGTGAGATGGCTGTGTCCAGTTTCTGCTTTCAGGATACATCATGGCATCATTCTGTTTTAGTGTGAGATGGCTGTGTCCAGTTTCTGCTTTCAGGATACATCATGGCATCATTCTGTTTTAGTGTGAGATGGCTGTGTCCAGTTTCTGCTTTCAGGATACATCATGGCATCATTCTGTTTTAGTGTGAGATGGCTGTGTCCAGTTTCTGCTTTCAGGATACATCATGGCATCATTCTGTTTTAGTGTGAGATGGCTGTGTCCAGTTTCTGCTTTCAGGATACATCATGGCATCATTCTGTTTTAGTGTGAGATGGCTGTGTCCAGTTTCTGCTTTCAGGATACATCATGGCATCATTCTGTTTTAGTGTGAGATGGCTGTGTCCAGTTTCTGCTTTCAGGATACATCATGGCATCATTCTGTTTTAGTGTGAGATGGCTGTGTCCAGTTTCTGCTTTCAGGATACATCATGGCATCATTCTGTTTTAGTGTGAGATGGCTGTGTCCAGTTTCTGCTTTCAGGATACATCATGGCATCATCTGTTTTAGTGTGAGATGGCTGTGTCCAGTTTCTGCTTTCATACTCATGGCATTTTAGTTTTAGTGTGAGATGGCTGTGTCCAGTTTCTGCTTTCAGGATACATCATGGCATCATTCTGTTTTAGTGTGAGATGGCTGTGTCCAGTTTCTGCTTTCAGGATACATCATGGCATCATTCTGTTTTAGTGTGAGATGGCTGTGTCCAGTTTCTGCTTTCAGGATACATCATGGCATCATTCTGTTTTAGTGTGAGATGGCTGTGTCCAGTTTCTGCTTTCAGGATACATCATGGCATCATTCTGTTTTAGTGTGAGATGGCTGTGTCCAGTTTCTGCTTTCAGGATACATCATGGCATCATTCTGTTTTAGTGTGAGATGGCTGTGTCCAGTTTCTGCTTTCAGGATACATCATGGCATCATTCTGTTTTAGTGTGAGATGGCTGTGTCCAGTTTCTGCTTTCAGGATACATCATGGCATCATTCTGTTTTAGTGTGAGATGGCTGTGTCCAGTTTTTCTGCTTTCAGGATACATCATGGCATCATTCTGTTTTAGTGTGAGATGGCTGTGTCCAGTTTCTGCTTTCAGGATACATCATGGCATCATTCTGTTTTAGTGTGAGATGGCTGTGTCCAGTTTCTGCTTTCAGGATACATCATGGCATCATTCTGTTTTAGTGTGAGATGGCTGTGTCCAGTTTCTGCTTTTCAGGATACATCATGGCATCATTCTGTTTTAGTGTGAGATGGCTGTGTCCATTTCTGCTTTCAGGATACATCATGGCATCATTCTGTTTTAGTGTGAGATGGCTGTGTCCAGTTTCTGCTTTCAGGATACATCATGGCATCATTCTGTTTTAGTGTGAGATGGCTGTGTCCAGTTTCTGCTTTCAGGATACATCATGGCATCATTCTGTTTTAGTGTGAGATGGCTGTGTCCAGTTTCTGCTTTCAGGATACATCATGGCATCATTCTGTTTTTTAGTGTGAGATGGCTGTGTCCAGTTTCTGCTTTCAGGATACATCATGGCATCATTCTGTTTTAGTGTGAGATGGCTGTGTCCAGTTTCTGCTTTCAGGATACATCATGGCATCATTCTGTTTTAGTGTGAGATGGCTGTGTCCAGTTTCTGCTTTCAGGATACATCATGGCATCATTCTGTTTTAGTGTGAGATGGCTGTGTCCAGTTTCTGCTTTCAGGATACATCATGGCATCATTCTGTTTTAGTGTGAGATGGCTGTGTCCAGTTTCTGCTTTCAGGATACATCATGGCATCATTCTGTTTTAGTGTGAGATGGCTGTGTCCAGTTTCTGCTTTCAGGATACATCATGGCATCATTCTGTTTTAGTGTGAGATGGCTGTGTCCAGTTTTGCTTTCAGGATACATCATGGCATCATTCTGTTTTAGTGTGAGATGGCTGTGTCCAGTTTCTGCTTTCAGGATACATCATGGCATCATTCTGTTTTAGTGTGAGATGGCTGTGTCCAGTTTCTGCTTTCAGGATACATCATGGCATCATTCTGTTTTAGTGTGAGATGGCTGTGTCCAGTTTCTGCTTTCAGGATACATCATGGCATCATTCTGTTTTTAGTGTGAGATGGCTGTGTCCAGTTTCTGCTTTCAGGATACATCATGGCATCATTCTGTTTTAGTGTGAGATGGCTGTGTCCAGTTTCTGCTTTCAGGATACATCATGGCATCATTCGATTTAGTGTGAGATGGCTGTGTTCAGTTTCTGCTTTCAGGATACATCATGGCATCATTCGATTTTAGTGTGAGATGGCTGTGTTCAGTTTCTGCTTTCAGGATACATCATGGCATCATTCGATTTTAGTGTGAGATGGCTGTGTCCAGTTTCTGCTTTCAGGATACATCATGGCATCATTCGATTTTAGTGTGAGATGGCTGTGTCAGTTTCTGCTTTCAGGATACATCATGGCATCATTCGATTTTAGTGTGAGATGGCTGTGTCCAGTTTCTGCTTCAGGATACATCATGGCATCATTCGATTTTAGTGTGAGATGGCTGTGTCCAGTTTCTGCTTTCAGGATACACATCATGGCATCATTCGATTTTAGTGTGAGATGGCTGTGTCCAGTTTCTGCTTTCAGGATACATCATGGCATCATTCGATTTTAGTGTGAGATGGCTGTGTCCAGTTTCTGCTTTCAGGATACATCATGGCATCATTCGATTTTAGTGTGAGATGGCTGTGTCCAGTTTCTGCTTTCAGGATACATCATGGCATCATTCGATTTTAGTGTGAGATGGCTGTGTCCAGTTTCTGCTTTCAGGATACATCATGGCATCATTCGATTTTAGTGTGAGATGGCTGTGTCCAGTTTCTGCTTTCAGGATACATCATGGCATCATTCTATTTTAGTGTGAGATGGCTGTGTCCAGTTTCTGCTTTCAGGATACATCATGGCATCATTCTATTTTAGTGTGAGATGGCTGTGTCCAGTTTCTGCTTTCAGGATACATCATGGCATCATTCTATTTAGTGTGAGATGGCTGTGTCCAGTTTCTGCTTTCAGGATACATCATGGCATCATTCTATTTCAGTGTGAGATGGCTGTGTCCAGTTTCTGCTTTCAGGATACATCATGGCATCATTCTATTTCAGTGTGAGATGGCTGTGTCCAGTTTCTGCTTTCAGGATACATCATGGCATCATTCTATTTCAGTGTGAGATGGCTGTGTCCAGTTTCTGCTTTCAGGATACATCATGGCATCATTCTATTTCAGTGTGAGATGGCTGTGTCCAGTTTCTGCTTTCAGGATACATCATGGCATCATTCTATTTCAGTGTGAGATGGCTGTGTCCAGTTTCTGCTTTCAGGATACATCATGGCATCATTCTATTTCAGTGTGAGATGGCTGTGTCCAGTTTCTGCTTTCAGGATACATCATGGCATCATTCTATTTCAGTGTGAGATGGCTGTGTCCAGTTTCTGCTTTCAGGATACATCATGGCATCATTCTATTTCAGTGTGAGATGGCTGTGTCCAGTTTCTGCTTTCAGGATACATCATGGCATCATTCTATTTCAGTGTGAGATGGCTGTGTCCAGTTTCTGCTTTCAGGATACATCATGGCATCATTCTATTTCAGTGTGAGATGGCTGTGTCCAGTTTCTGCTTTCAGGATACATCATGGCATCATTCTATTTCAGTGTGAGATGTGTCCAGTTTCTGCTTTCAGGATACATCATGGCATCATTCTATTTTCAGTGTGAGATGGCTGTGTCCAGTTTCTGCTTTCAGGATACATCATGGCATCATTCTATTTCAGTGTGAGATGGCTGTGTCCAGTTTCTGCTTTCAGGATACATCATGGCATCATTCTATTTCAGTGTGAGATGGCTGTGTCCAGTTTCTGCTTTCAGGATACATCATGGCATCATTCTATTTCAGTGTGAGATGCTGTGTCTGTGTCCAGTTTCTGCTTCAGGATACATCATGGCATCATTCTATTTCAGTGTGAGATGGCTGTGTCCAGTTTCTGCTTTCAGGATACATCATGGCATCATTCTATTTCAGTGTGAGATGGCTGTGTCCAGTTTCTGCTTTCAGGATACATCATGGCATCATTCTATTTCAGTGTGAGATGGCTGTGTCCAGTTTCTGCTTTCAGGATACATCATGGCATCATTCTATTTCAGTGTGAGATGGCTGTGTTCAGTTTCTGCTTTCAGGATACATCATGGCATCATTCTATTTCAGTGTGAGATGGCTGTGTTCAGTTTCTGCTTTCAGGATACATCATGGCATCATTCTATTTCAGTGTGAGATGGCTGTGTTCAGTTTCTGCTTTCAGGATACATCATGGCATCATTCTATTTCAGTGTGAGATGGCTGTGTTCAGTTTCTGCTTTCAGGATACATCATGGCATCATTCTATTTCAGTGTGAGATGGCTGTGTTCAGTTTCTGCTTTCAGGATACATCATGGCATCATTCTATTTCAGTGTGAGATGGCTGTGTTCAGTTTCTGCTTTCAGGATACATCATGGCATCATTCTATTTCAGTGTGAGATGGCTGTGTCCAGTTTCTTTGCTTTCAGGATACATCATGGCATCATTCTATTTCAGTGTGAGATGGCTGTGTCCAGTTTCTGCTTTCAGGATACATCATGGCATCATTCTATTTTAGTGTGAGATGGCTGTGTCCAGTTTCTGCTTTCAGGATACATCATGGCATCATTCTATTTTAGTGTGAGATGGCTGTGTCCAGTTTCTGCTTTCAGGATACATCATGGCATCATTCTATTTTAGTGTGAGATGGCTGTGTTCAGTTTCTGCTTTCAGGATACATCATGGCATCATTCTATTTTAGTGTGAGATGGCTGTGTCCAGTTTCTGCTTTCAGGATACATCATGGCATCATTCTATTTTAGTGTGAGATGGCTGTGTCCAGTTTCTGCTTTCAGGATACATCATGGCATCATTCTATTTTAGTGTGAGATGGCTGTGTCCAGTTTCTGCTTTCAGGATACATCATGGCATCATTCTATTTTTAGTGTGAGATGGCTGTGTCCAGTTTCTGCTTTCAGGATACATCATGGCATCATTCTATTTTAGTGTGAGATGGCTGTGTTCAGTTTCTGCTTTCAGGATACATCATGGCATCATTCTATTTTAGTGTGAGATGGCTGTGTCCAGTTTCTGCTTTCAGGATACATCATGGCATCATTCTATTTTAGTGTGAGATGGCTGTGTCCAGTTTCTGCTTTCAGGATACATCATGGCATCATTCTATTTTAGTGTGAGATGGCTGTGTCCAGTTTTCTGCTTTCAGGATACATCATGGCATCATTCTATTTTAGTGTGAGATGGCTGTGTTCAGTTTCTGCTTTCAGGATACATCATGGCATCATTCTATTTTAGTGTGAGATGGCTGTGTCCAGTTTCTGCTTTCAGGATACATCATGGCATCATTCTATTTTAGTGTGAGATGGCTGTGTCCAGTTTCTGCTTTCAGGATACATCATGGCATCATTCTATTTTAGTGTGAGATGGCTGTGTCCAGTTTCTGCTTTCAGGATACATCATGGCATCATTCTATTTTAGTGTGAGATGGCTGTGTCCAGTTTCTGCTTTCAGGATACATCATGGCATCATTCTATTTTAGTGTGAGATGGCTGTGTCCAGTTTCTGCTTTCAGGATACATCATGGCATCATTCTATTTTAGTGTGAGATGGCTGTGTCCAGTTTCTGCTTTCAGGATACATCATGGCATCATTCTATTTTAGTGTGAGATGGCTGTGTCCAGTTTCTGCTTTCAGGATACATCATGGCATCATTCTATTTTAGTGTGAGATGGCTGTGTCCAGTTTCTGCTTTCAGGATACATCATGGCATCATTCTATTTTAGTGTGAGATGGCTGTGTCCAGTTTCTGCTTTCAGGATACATCATGGCATCATTCTATTTTAGTGTGAGATGGCTGTGTCCAGTTTCTGCTTTCAGGATACATCATGGCATCATTCTATTTTAGTGTGAGATGGCTGTGTCCAGTTTCTGCTTTCAGGATACATCATGGCATCATTCTATTTTAGTGTGAGATGGCTGTGTCCAGTTTCTGCTTTCAGGATACATCATGGCATCATTCTATTTTAGTGTGAGATGGCTGTGTCCAGTTTCTGCTTTCAGGATACATCATGGCATCATTCTATTTTAGTGTGAGATGGCTGTGTCCAGTTTCTGCTTTCAGGATACATCATGGCATCATTCTATTTTAGTGTGAGATGGCTGTGTCCAGTTTCTGCTTTCAGGATACATCATGGCATCATTCTATTTCAGTGTGAGATGGCTGTGTCCAGTTTCTGCTTTCAGGATACATCATGGCATCATTCTATTTCAGTGTGAGATGGCTGTGTCCAGTTTCTGCTTTCAGGATACATCATGGCATCATTCTATTTCAGTGTGAGATGGCTGTGTCCAGTTTCTGCTTTCAGGATACATCATGGCATCATTCTATTTCAGTGTGAGATGGCTGTGTCCAGTTTCTGCTTTCAGGATACATCATGGCATCATTCTATTTCAGTGTGAGATGGCTGTGTCCAGTTTCTGCTTTCAGGATACATCATGGCATCATTCTATTTCAGTGTGAGATGGCTGTGTCCAGTTTCTGCTTTCAGGATACATCATGGCATCATTCTATTTCAGTGTGAGATGGCTGTGTTCAGTTTCTGCTTTCAGGATACATCATGGCATCATTCTATTTCAGTGTGAGATGGCTGTGTTCAGTTTCTGCTTTCAGGATACATCATGGCATCATTCTATTTCAGTGTGAGATGGCTGTGTTCAGTTTCTGCTTTCAGGATACATCATGGCATCATTCTATTTCAGTGTGAGATGGCTGTGTTCAGTTTCTGCTTTCAGGATACATCATGGCATCATTCTATTTCAGTGTGAGATGGCTGTGTTCAGTTTCTGCTTTCAGGATACATCATGGCATCATTCTATTTCAGTGTGAGATGGCTGTGTTTCAGTTTCTGCTTTCAGGATACATCATGGCATCATTCTATTTCAGTGTGAGATGGCTGTGTTCAGTTTCTGCTTTCAGGATACATCATGGCATCATTCTATTTCAGTGTGAGATGGCTGTGTTCAGTTTCTGCTTTCAGGATACATCATGGCATCATTCTATTTTAGTGTGAGATGGCTGTGTTCAGTTTCTGCTTTCAGGATACATCATGGCATCATTCTATTTCAGTGTGAGATGGCTGTGTCCAGTTTCTGCTTTCAGGATACATCATGGCATCATTCTATTTTAGTGTGAGATGGCTGTGTCCAGTTTCTGCTTTCAGGATACACCATGGCATCATTCTATTTTAGTGTGAGATGGCTGTGTCCAGTTTCTGCTTTCAGGATACACCATGGCATCATTCTATTTTAGTGTGAGATGGCTGTGTTCAGTTTCTGCTTTCAGGATACACCATGGCATCATTCTATTTTAGTGTGAGATGGCTGTGTTCAGTTTCTGCTTTCAGGATACATCATGGCATCATTCTATTTTAGTGTGAGATGGCTGTGTCCAGTTTCTGCTTTCAGGATACATCATGGCATCATTCTATTTTAGTGTGAGATGGCTGTGTTCAGTTTCTGCTTTCAGGATACATCATGGCATCATTCTATTTTAGTGTGAGATGGCTGTGTTCAGTTTCTGCTTTCAGGATACATCATGGCATCATTCTATTTTAGTGTGAGATGGCTGTGTCCAGTTTTTCTGCTTTCAGGATACATCATGGCATCATTCTATTTTAGTGTGAGATGGCTGTGTCCAGTTTCTGCTTTCAGGATACATCATGGCATCATTCTATTTTAGTGTGAGATGGCTGTGTCCAGTTTCTGCTTTCAGGATACATCATGGCATCATTCTATTTTAGTGTGAGATGGCTGTGTTCAGTTTCTGCTTTCAGGATACATCATGGCATCAGTCAGACCTGGAAGATGCAGACATTGACAGCGTTGGTAAAAAAAAATTTGGACAACACTCACATGATGCATCCATGACGTGGATGAAACTTAGTCCTAGCTTTCCCATTGAAGCCTGTATCAGACTGAACAGCTTTGTGTATGTAGGAGCCAAAAAGCTGGAAAGATCCACAAGTGTAGGCCTCATGTGGGGTTTTGAACCTGTGGCCTGCCAACCGAAGCCCACAACATTGAACACTGCACCGTGATAGCTTGTTTTTCACTTCTTGTATGTGTGTGCTGATTTTTTTTTCTTTCTTTAATGAATTTTAGTATATACAGATTCATGCTTGTGAGTAGGTCAGGAGTTTGTGGATACATGCATGTGTGTGTGTGTGTGTGTGTGTGTGTGTGTGTGTGTATGACTAGAGTATATAAAGCAGGCTGAGGCTTGGAGCTGATTTCATGTGCAGGGCGTGCATTTCACATGCCTAAGTTGATCAGTCAGTGGGCAGCTGTGTGTTGATGTTATCATGTGTGCATATCTTTACCAGAAAATCATTAGAGATTTTTGGCCTGCCAAGGTTGAAAGGACTATTCAGGTATAGCAATCCATTTTATCACTATGAT
>JADBJO010005057.1:0-2500 GCA_016801955.1 Conus betulinus | reverse complement strand
AAAATTTGTAGGTATGTTCATTATGGGTCACAAAGATGCCCGATGCTTAAGTTTACTGTTATAGCCGTTACTAATGTCCCATAATGGTTTTTCTTCTTGATGGAAAATCTCAAAGTTCTTGCTGATCTTTCTGAAAATTTGTAAGTATGTTCATTATAGGTCACAGATGATGGCCGATGTTTACCAGAATAGCCATTACTAACAGTTACACAGTCCAAGATGGATTTTCCTCTTTATAGAATATATCACGTGTATTCAGGATAAACTGGGAGTACGTTTATATGCTTTGCATCATGTTTTTTTTTTTGTTGTTTTTTTTTTTCTTTGTAAGGTGTTCGTTTCATGTCAGTTGTGGTCTGTGTGTTTTATATTTAGGGTCACTGATGTGGATATGAGCATGTGAAATGTATGTGTGTTCATGCAAGTGCAAAAATATGTGTGTCTTGTTCTCTCTCTCTCTCTCTCTCTCTCTCTCTCTCTCTCTCACACACACACACACACACACACACACACACACACACACACACACACACACACACATACATACACACATAACACACACACACACACACACACACACACACACACACACACACACACACACACACACACACCGATACATACAGATTTGCAGATGAGACATAAATATATGTCTGGTTGTTAATGTGGTGTTTGACTGCTGCAAATTGTCAGAAACTTTTTGCCAGGACTCATGCTTAGGTATTGTTGTGAGCAGACAGTGACATGCCCATAGAGTCACTGTCAGCTCATGCCATGTTGCTGGGCTCTCAGCCAACTTTCCTCATAGTTACCTATCCAGAAGATGCCATGCTGTCATTTGTGTTGACAGTTAGGATGCACAAAAAGAAAAAGAGAGATAAGGGAGCTAACACCTAGAGCCTTGCATGGTTTCAGTTGCTTGTCCAGGTTATCAGGTTCTAAATTAGCCAGCAGCACAGTATGGATCCTGGTTGTTAATTTGTTTATGCTCTGAGCTGACTTCCATTTGCTTGTGGTGAGCTCCCTTTGGTCAGTTTGAGAAGATAGGTGATTATTCGTTCTTTGTTTTTCATTGCCCTGAATGTTGTTTATCTTGCCAGGAGAAGACCGCAGAGGTCGAAATGCATCATGTTTTGTCTTGTGATTTGTTTGTCCCTTTTGTCAGGTGGAACAGTTATGATTTCTCTGAACTCCTCTAATATCAGTGTCCTTACTCACATCTGCCTCTTGCAGGGAATACGAGGGCCAGGAGCACACGGCAGCTGAGGTGAAGAAGGAGGTGGAGATGCATCTGGAGGAGAAGGAGAAGCTGGAGGCCACCATCCCCAGCAACATCATCATCGGCCCCTTCTGGGTCAACACGGAGAACACCCGCCAGGCTCTCTCCAAGAAGCGCAAGGCTCTCAGCAACGCCGTGCTGGAGCTTCTGGCAAGGCAGCTGAGAAAACAGGCAGACGATGTGAGTGTTGGCTGCTGGGGTAGACAGTCCAGTGAGAAAACAGGCAGACGATGTGAGTATTGGCTGCTGGGGTAGACAGTCCAGCGCTCTGAAAACAGGCAGACGATGTGAGTGTTGGCTGCTGGGGTAGACAGTCCAGTGCTCTGAAAACAGGCAGACGATGTGAGTGTTGGCTGCTGGGGTAGACAGTCCAGTGCTCTGAAAACAGGCAGTCGATGTGAGTGTTGGCTGCTGGGGTAGACAGTCCAGTGCTCTGAAAACAGGCAGACGATGTGAGTGTTGGCTGCTGGGGTAGACAGTCCAGTGCTCTGAAAACAGGCAGACGATGTGAGTGTTGGCTGCTGGGGTAGACAGTCCAGTGCTCTGAAAACAGGCAGTCGATGTGAGTGTTGGCTGCTGGGTAGACAGTCCAGCCGGAAAACAGGCAGACGATGTGAGTGTTGGCTGCAGGGGTAGACAGTCCAGTGCTCTGAAAACAGGCAGACGATGTGAGTGTTGCTTGTAGGGGTAGACAGTCCAGTGCTCTGAAAACAGGCAGACGATGCGAGTGTTGGCTGTAGGGGTAGACAGTCCAGTGCTCTGAAAACAGGCAGACGATGCGAGTGTTGGCTGTAGGGATAGACAGTCCAGTGCTCTGAAAACAGGCAGACGATGTGAGTGTTGGCTGCATGGGTAGACAGTCCAGTGAGAAAACAGGCAGATGATGTGAGTGTTGGCTGCAGGGGTAGACAGTGCAGTGCTCTGAAAACAGGCAGACGATGTGAGTGTTGGATGCAGGGGGAGACAGTGCAGTGCTCTGAAAACAGGCAGACGATGTGAGTGTTGGCTGCAGGGGTAGACAGTGCAGTGAGAAAACAGGCAGACGATGTGAGTGTTGGCTGCAGGGGTAGACAGTGCAGTGAGAAAACAGGCAGACGATGTGAGTGTTGGCTGCAGGGGTAGACAGTGCAGTGAGAAAACAGGCAGACGATGTGAGTGTTGGCTGCAGGGGGAGACAGTGCAGTGAGAAAACAGGCAGACGATGTGAGTGTTGGCTGCAGG
>JADBJO010005056.1:160000-175276 GCA_016801955.1 Conus betulinus | reverse complement strand
GTGGTGTGGTGTGGTGTGTGTGTGGTGTGTGGGTGTGTGGTGTGTGCGTGCGGCATATCACAGAAGCGAGAGAGAGAGATCATCCCATACACAAAAAACAAATACACAGAAAGTCAAATAAATATAATTGAGTGTTTGCAAGCGTGGGCGTGTGAATGTGTGTGTGTGTGTGAATGCGTGCCGGTGTGCGAGCGTGTGCCGTGCGTGAAGGCGTGCTGCGCGTGTGTATGTGTGCGTATGAATTGCGATGTGTGATGCGTGTGTAGCGCGCGCGCGCACGCACGCGCAGGCGCGCGGCGCGAAATGCGTGCATACGTGCGTGCTTTGTGAGCGTGCGCGCTGACTCGAACTGAAAAAAGAATGTGTCACATAGGAAAGATGGACAGACCTTCTGGGAACGGGAGGGCAAACAACAAGCAGACGGAGAAATGAAAGAAGTGATGTCTGGATCAGAGCAATGAACAGAAACCAAATGACAGGTCACTTCTTACTAATTCTACGCGTCGAACAGATTCCCCGTCCCCCCCCCCCCCCCCCCCCCCCCCCCCCCCCACCCCCCCACCCACCCCCCCCCCACCCCCCCCCCCCCCGCGCCCCCCCACCCCCCCCCCCCCCCCCCCCCACCCCCCCCACCTCCCCCCCCCCTAACCCAAACCCCCCCCCCCCCGTGCCCAACCCCCCCCCACCCCCCCCCCCCAACCCCCCCCTCCCCCTCGACTCCATCAGCTGGATTGCTCGTTTAAGTTATGTCATTTTGAACGACAACGCGTGGACCATTGTGCGTCCCGGTTCTTGGTTTCTATTGTGAGATGCCTAGTGTTCTGTCACATTGTGTGGCTGTCAGTGTTTCTGTTTGGAGGATTTTTTTTTTTTGTGAGACGAAAAAAAAAACCCAAAAAAAGCCAACATCAAATCAGTTTCTCCAATAACATATTGTTATTATTCTGCGGCAATCGTGGCTGAAGGCAATATTATTTACATCCGCTCTCTCTCTCTCTCTCCCCTCTCTCCTCTCTCGCTCTCTCTCTTACTGCGCACGTGTCTGTTACTGTGTTGGTGTACATTTGTCTGTTCTCTATTTCCTATCTATCACGATCTGCAATATACCTATTCCCATTCTCTCTCTCTCTTCTCTCTCTCTCTCTCGCTCTCTCTCTCTCGCTCGCTATCTCTCTCTCCTTCTTCTTCTTCTTCTTCTTCTTATTCTCTTTCTCTTCTTCTTCTTCTTATTCTTCATCGTTCTCATCACGTCGTCGTCGTCGCGTCGGTTAATCGTCATCTCATTTCATCTCATCTCCTCACCTCATCATACTCCACCTCATCCTCTCCACCTCCTCCTATCCTCCATATCCTCATCATCATCATCACTCAATTCATCATCATCATCCATCATCCTCAGCTCTCATCATCCACCATCACATCCACCATCATCACCATCATCATCATCAGGCATCATCATCATCATATCATCATCACATCACACTCATCACCATCATCATCACCATCATCATCATCATCATCATTCCATCACCATCACATCACATCAAAACTGATCATGCCAGTTCAGACGGTTTCTTGGATTCTTTGACATTCGGGAACATGTGGTTTATTGTTTCGATTGTGTTTGAATTGTTCTGGGGTTCCCCGAAGGTGACCTAGCACATGGTCATAGAACCTACAGCTCATAGGAATGTCTGTTTTTCATGGGAACGACCAAGAACAAGTGCAAGAGGCCATTGTCCTGGCGTTTTTGAACCAAAACGTTGGGGGACTGGGAGATAGCTGGAAGTGTTTTCATAAAGACGAGGACAGTGCAAAAGAAGGTACTAACGTTCAGTTAACGATAAGACTTTGGGAGCAAAGGGCATTGATCTGGTCTCTGTTACACAAGGATACCAAGCTGCTTATGCCTGATGTGGCTGGTCAAGCACTGTGAGTTCGATAATGTGAAGAAATGAATTTGAGCTGCTGCCGTCTCATCATCATCGTCTGATGAATGGACCCATTTCAGGAATATAGCAGCATGACAGGGGAGGGGCAGGAAACATGGTGTGGTGTGTGTGGTGGTGGTGCGTGTTGTGTGTGTGTGTGGTGTGTGTCTGGTGTGTGTGTGTGTGTGTTCTGTGTGTCTGTGTCGAGTGTGTGTGTGTGTGTGTGTGTGTGTGTGTGTGTGTGTGTGTGTGTGTGTGTGTGGTGTGTGTGTGTGTGTGGTGTGTGTGTGTGTGTGTGTGTGTGTGTGTGTGTGTGCAGTCAGCCACGCGTCAGCATCGTTGTTCTATGTGCACCACGCTGTGCCTGTTTGCAGAGACATGTTGAAGGTTGGACTTACCTGTAGCAGTGCATTACTGGTTAGCGTAGGGTTTCAAAGATGAGTGTGCATCAAATCTTGACACTCTTCCATCATCCCAGCGTGTGTGCGGCCCAACAGCTATCCAAACATACATCAAATGTTGTTTTTTTTTCTCTTCAAAATCATGGTGATGTGGAAGAACATCATGTTCTCACTATAAATACGTGAAAAATCGATTTTCTTCTCTTGTAACAATGTATTAAAAAATCTACGTCTCAAATCATCACGTGTGGAATGCACCAAAAATGCACGTGACATCTGCCAGACGTAGCAGGGTGAAATCCTGTTTTGCCTCTGATATTAAAACCAAATGTTTGTAGGCGTAAACAGTTCAATAATACGTGCGTGAAAGATGCAGGTGGGAGAAGATGAGAGGAGGACAAAAGTGTGGGGTGTGAGAGTGTTGTGAGCGCGAGAGATGAGAGAGAGGAGGAGAGAGAGGAGAGAGAGAGAGAGGAGAGGAGAGGAGCGGAGAGAGAGAGGAGGAGGAGGGAGAGAGAGAGGGGGAGGAAGGAGGACGAAGAGTAGAAGAGAGAGAGAGCTGGAGGGAGGGGAGGAGGACGCGAGGAGGATCGAGAGACGACGGAGAGCAGAGAGAAGAGAGGGGAGTGAGAGAGGATGGATCTATCGATTGAGAGGTCAGAAGAGGATGAGAGACGATGGGAGGGAGAGCCGAGACCGGGAGCGGCGCAGATCCAGATGGAGGAGAGAGGAGGGGAGGTTCGACAGAGGGACCGGAGGAGAGGGAGGGAGAGGGCGGGGGAGACGACCTTCAGAGGGAGGAGCAGGACAGGAGATAACGAGGAGAGAGGAGAGAGGGGAGGAGCGAGAGTGATGCGGAGAGGAGAAGAGAGAAGAGAGAGAGAAGAGACGCGGGAGAGGCGAGATGGAGAGGAGTAGAGAGGAGAGAGAGAGTGAGTGGGAGGAGATGGGAGAGAGGAGACAGATTGGAGCAGGAGTCAGTAAACCACAGAGATACGATCATAGAGACGATAGCTAAGACAGATAGCGGACCCAAAGACAGAGAACCCAGGAACTTAGAAATGGCAAGGCACTGGCCTGTATGCAAAGATAATAGATAGTCAATAGAATATATCAGGGATGAAAAGATGCGCTAAGTACAAGAGAGAGAGCGAGGAGAGACAGAGCGAAGACACAGACAGACAACACCACAGACAAACAAGGACAAACAGGACAGACAGAAAAAGAAAAAAAAAAGAGACACAAAGGGGGGCGACAGACAGACAATGGATATAACCCCCAAGTAACTTGCCTATTATTCTTTTCTGGAGGACGGGAAATTTTTTTTATATAAACTTGAAGTAAAATTTTTAGGCGTCCTACTTATGGGGACAGGATCCCAAAGTTTGTTGCATTTAGCAACCAGTCTTGTACGATCAAGATTGACTTACGGACAGGAGGTATTCTTTTCAGCTCCGCGATCGCATTTAAAGAAACTTCAAAGAATGACAGTAAAAGCTGTAAAGTTGTCCCTGGGTGTACTGTGTGCACACTAAGTCCTCTGAAGTTTATAAGATAGCAGGCCTTTGCCACTTGATGAAGAAAGGAAAATAAGTTCTGTAAAATATGTAGTGAGACGGATTGCCGTGGACGACCTTGAAGAGTTAAATACACGATCCGACATTGATTTTTCGAAAAATGCACAGAAAAATTCAAATTTAGAGACGCTTCGTTCATATGTTTCAGACGTTTTTTAATTCATCAAAGATTAACCCACACGAGGTAGCGCCTCGCGTACTGGTTCCGCCGGTACCCCCTTGGGAAACTAACGGAAGTAAAAAGTTAACATTTTTTCTTCTGATCTAAATAAAGCGATGTCGCCGCATGTGTTAGCAGCATCTGTCAAAATTGACATGGAAGAAAAGTTTTACTAACTATTTGAAAGTATACACTGACGGCTCAGTTCTTGATGATGGTAGTGCGGGATCTGGCTTTGTAATTCCAGATTACAAAGCTGAAAAATCATATTATTTAGGTAAGGGTCATTCCATATTTACAGCTGAACTTGTTGCTGTCCTGATGGCATTAAATTATTTAATTTCCTTGCCAGTCTCAATATTTAATATCCTGTTTTGTGTGTTGATTCACAGTCAGTATTAAAAAGTTTGCATTGTTTTGAAAATACACAGAGAGAGGAATTATTATTTGAGATTAAGTACATGTTGCACTGTCTTTACATGAAAGGTACTAATGTTGTATTTTCGTGGGTCCCATCGCACACCTCCTTCATTTTTAACGATCAAGCAGATAGAGCAGCAAGTATTGCCAGACTGTTAAGTGTGTATGTCGTGGGGATCTTTCAGTTCAACATGTGATTTTTTGATTGTGAACTAACGAAACCCTTTTTGAATGGTGTTATACCAAGTGCTGACACTGGGCATGTTAATGTGTTTGACTTTTTAGATTCGTTGCCAGTTATTTCTCTTGTTAAATTAACGAGACACCCTTTTGGAAAGTCCATTAAGGAACATTTTATAATCATAATCGTAAGTTAGATTACTTTAGTTTTTTTTCTCTAATTTTTCATAGTTACTGTCCTATAATTCATCTGTCCTTTATTTTTGTTCTATGTAACCACATCGTCCTCTTCTCTTCTTTTATGATAATAGTCTAGAGAGAGAGAGAGAGAGATAGGCAATACCAAAAGACAGAGACAGACACGCAGTGAAAGATAACAGACAGAGGTGGAAATGATGTTGTTTTTCAGCCGCGATCGCCGCCAGAATAATGCATTACGCTATTAGAGGAGGTGGATGATATTGCATTTTTTCTCCAAGCAACCCTCTCAGACTTCCACAAAACAAACAAAATAAAATAAACCCAAAGAAAAAACCCTGAAAACGAAACACAAGCAACAAGACACAACAGCACAATCAACAAAGATGTGCTAGAAAATAAACATACAACAGAAACAAGCCGCGCGGTTCATAAAAGTGAGCACTGTTTTGTTCAGATAAAAAGGGATCATTAGGTGTCTTGCTAATGCACCCGACGGGAAGAAAATCTGTTTGCAAAATATTACAGGAGTGACATTATCGTGTCTGAATCGTTATTTTCCAGACATTTTTTTTATACTATTGTTGTTATTATTGTTATAATAATTACGGATGAGGGGTTGCAATGAGCGGCATGGTTAAATACACTGAATGGCACAGAAGGTGGGACAGCAGAAAAAAAAGTTTGTATCACACGACAATGACTCTGGATTAAACAGACTACCCAAAGACAGCCGACAGCTTCGAGCAACGGGAACTTCCCAGCTGTTATGTATGAACGCTTGTCACGATTGTCATGGCACAACACCACTGCTTTGGGCAGTTGCACTGAAAACCATCAGCTTCCTGCCTGATTGCACAAAATTATCGCTCAGGGATAATTTTTCATGCGTGTGTCTTTCACATCCCACTGGCCAGAAAACGATCTCAATTCATCGATTCCAAAACAAAGTTTCCCCCCATGTGACGAAACTGAAGCAGGCCTATCCAATTCTCGTTCTGCTATTACATTTCAAGTAAGACGTGTTATTAAAACAACACTGTTCATCGACCCCGTAACGCCAATTCCAGGAAACGAATTTTCAACAAACAAGATTTAGTCCTAAAATAACAGGTTATGTGCACTCGCTTCAAATTTATTTCTGAAGAATATATGTCTGACGCGAAGCGCAGGAAAACGCCGCATTGCGTGATTATTTCAGCTCGAAACGTTTTTGTTTTTTTTTTCATCTCCGCAATCCCGAATGACATAAGCCTTCATTTCGGTTCTGTCCCCCTTCATGACTTGTCTGTCTCCCCCATCTCCATCGCAGAAAAAGGGCAAAGAATCAATTGACGACCTCAGGCGGGGAAAGGAAGCCAGATAGGGAGACACTGTGTGGGTGTTTGACCAACAGAAAGGAAGCTGTATCAGACAGTGACATTTGTCAGAAACGACTTACTCCCTGGCAGAAAACCAGTAATAAACCCAGCTAAGTCCTCATTTTAGATCGTTTTATTTATTTATTTCCCTCCTTTTCTTTTAATCCTTTTTGGTTTATTTATTTTTTTGCTTTATTAAGTAATACTACTGACATATACTGCAAACAAGGTCGCGCTGTGCGCATGCTCAGTGAGAACCAGCGCCCCCACAGCTGACAACGCAGTGAGGTATCACAATCAAGGTTTGCCTTCTGTGCTAAAGCCAAATGTCAACGTGTGTATGAGGCTAATTTCTGGTGTGTGTGTGTGTGTGGGCGTGTGGTGTGTGTGTGGTTGTGGTGTGTGTTTGCGTGTGTCAGGTGTTGTTTGGTGAATGTTGTTTGGGTTCAGATACTACATTACCAATCAGTCGCGCTTGCTTTTTTTCGGATAGTGGAATGGGGAAGATCTGCATAGGGGTGGGGGGAGATCGGATGAGTTTTCTTTTCTCTCTGTCTCTGTCTGTCTGACTATCTATCTGCCAGCCTGTCTGTCCTGTCTGCTGTCGGTCTGTCTGTCCTCTGTCTGTCTCTCTCTCTCTCTCCTCTCTTTCTCTCCCTCTTGTCCTCTATGAACATCTCCTCTCTCTCTCTCTCTCTCTTCTCTCGCCTCTCTCTCTTTCTTTCTCCCGTCTCTGTCATCTGACTTCTCTGTCTCTGTCTCCCCTCTCTTCACTCTCTGTCCTCTGATTTTCTCTGTCTCTGTCTCTCCCCTCTCTTTCTCTCTCTGTCCTCTGACTGTCACTGTCCCTCTCTCTCTCTCTCTTTCTCTCTCTGTCCTTCTGACTTTCCTGTCTCTGTCTCTGTCTCTCTCTGTCCTCTCTGTCTCCCCTATCTCTCTGATCTCTCTCTCTCTCTATCTCTCTCTGTCCTCTGACTTTCTCTGTCACTCTCTGTCCTCTCTCCCACTCCCTCTCTCTCTCTCTGTCCCTGACTCTCTCTTCCTCTCTCTCTCGCTCGTTCTCGCTCGCTCGCTCGCTCATGGTGTGTGTGTGTGTGTTGGTGTGTGTGGGTGTGTGTGGGTGGTGTGTGTGTGTGTGTGTGTTGGTGTGGTGTGTGTGTGGTGTGATGTGGGTGTGAGTGGGTGTGTATGTGTGGTGAGTGAGTGAGATGTGTTTGTGTGAGTGGTGAGTGAGGTGGTGTGTGTGTGTGTGTGGTTGTGTGTGTGGTGTGTGTGTATGGGTGTGGTGTGTGTGTGTGTTGGTGGGGTGTGTGTGTATCTGTGTGTGTGTGTTAAAGAGAGAGTGAGTGTGTGGTGTGTTACAAAATGCAGAGGGTATAGACCAGCGAATAGTTAGGCAGAATGAAAAAGAGAGAAAGAGAGGCAGAAAAACAGAGACTGGTTTGACAGGGATGGAGCTAAAGAGACAGATAAGCAGACAGATAGACAAAACGAAACAGGAGAAGGTCAGATATGATAGCAGTGGAGACACAGGACTAACACACAAATAGAGAGGGACCGAGAGGTGAATAGAGAAAAATACAGAAATGGATATGCACACACACACACACACACACACACCACACACAACACACACACACACACATACAACACACACGCAGATGAGAGAGAGAGAGAGAGGGGAGAGGGGAGAATAGAGAGAGAGAGAGAGAGCGTGGCAGGCGGAAATAACATAATATTGTTCTTCAATCATGATGTCCTAGAACTGTCAACATCGTTGAAGCCAACTCTCATGTTGGACTGAAAGCAAAATTAACAAACAAACAGGACAGAACTAAACCCCAAAAACACAAGCAAAACGAAGCAATAAGTAACCAAAGTATGATAGTAAAAAGCACATGATATCACAGAGAGAAGCCAAAAAACAGTCCATAAAAGGAACAGCGCTTGTTCAGCTGAAAGGGCCAGACCAGCAGTCCAGCTAATGCACTCAAAAGGAAAAAAATCTACCAGCAGAATATTGCCACACTGACATCATCATCCTATCTTCATCATTCTTTCACCGATACTACTTTATTTTTCTTTGGTCTTTGTTGTCTTTGAATGTCAAAACGTCTGTCTGTCTATTCAGTATGGCTCTCGTTTTCTGATCACATTTAACAAACACACACACACCATGTTGCACGCGTGTGTGCGCTAAGAGAGAGAAGAGAGAGAGAGAGAGAGAGAGAGAGAGAGAGGTAGAGAGAGAAAGAGAGAGACAGAGAGAGAGAGAGCAGAGAAGAAACAGACAGACAACTTTCATACTCCGTTCGTTTTGTGTTGTTTGCTTGTTTGTTTTTTAGGGCATAGTGTTAAAGCAGTTTTCAGCTTTTCTGTTCTCTACACTAGATATTTGGTATTGATATTTTGTATTCTATTGGTCTCATCTCTCTCTCTCTCTCTCTCTCTCTCTCTCTCCTCTCTCTCTCTCTCTCTCCTCTCTCTCTCTCTCCTCCAGCACATCATCTGTTCCCTTCTTCCCTGTCTCTATATCGTCTCTCTCCCCGACTCCCTCTTTCATTGCTGCTGTTTGTCTGTGTATCTGTCTGTCTGTCTCGTTCTCTCTCTCTCTCTCTCTCTCCTCTCTCTCTCTCTTCTGGTGCTTCCCACTCCCCCTCTCTCTCTCTCTGGTTGTCCTGTCACTCTGTGTGAGGGGGGGGGGGGGTGGGGGGTGGAGGGTAGGGGTGGGGGTTTGAGTGGGTGGGGGGGTGCGCGCGTGCAAATGCGTGTACACGATTGGGCGTGCGCTGAAGGTCACAAAAGCGCACGTGTAGATGTGGCTGTGTGAAATCAAATTCATGTTGTGACGATAAGTATGATTATCTATTAATGTAATTGTGGTGTTGCAGTTGTTGTTAGAAGATTCAGAATTAGACACAGACAGTGGAACAGACAAAGGAACAAACCAACGATACCAATCCCGTTTAATTCCAATACTTACACTGGCAAAACGAATAGCACCCATTCCAACCGATCACATGCTACAAATGTTTTCTGAAAATAAGCGTCGACCAGAAGAAATCTTCGGGCGATCATTATCGTTGCAGTGCACATGTACCGTCATAAAATCACGTGCCATATGACCACAATACACGGGAGTCACCTCTTCTCAAAAAAAAAAAAAAAAGAAAAAAAAAAAAAAAAAGTAAGGAAGAGAAAGAAAAGAAAAGAAAAGAGGAAAGAAAGAAAAAAAGAAAAAAAATTAACAAAAATTAAACAAAAAATCCGTGCTGAAATAAAACTTAGAGCACGATTCCTGCTTTCCCATCTGACATATTCTTTTTGCAAGAAAAAGAAAGAAGAGAAAAGAATAAATAAATCAGCAAAGGAACAGCAACGAGCCAGGCTACGGGACGCACGCGGCAGCTGTTTGGTGGAGGTGTTTTCTGCTAGTGGGCTCAGCAGTTATGAAATACGGGCTGGTACAGCCATGGGAACGCTCCCGTGGAGGTTCTCTCGTGTCACATCTGGTGGTCATTACACAATGGCATCTGCCAGGGAGCAATGATGTCCCTTCACGTGTTAATGCCATGCCCTGTGCGTGCCTGCACCCTATGTGAACACGGCGCAGGCTTCCAAGGGTGGTGCAGGATTGCTCCCAGCTGGTTTGTTCGGCAGTTGAGGACAGTACTTCTCTAGGTGCTACCCCCACCTTTGGGTGTTCTTTTTCTTTTCAGCACATCTTGCCGCTTTTTTTTTGTTTGGTTGGTTGGTTCGGTTTGTTTTGCTTTTCCACCAGCTGTTGGTCTTTGTTTACGTACAGCAGCAAGATGCATACATGCAGGTCTGGCTGTGGACGCATACTGGCTGCTAGCAGCACCCCCACAGCCGACACCACTGAAGGGGGTATTATAATAAAGGATTTTCCTCTGTGCTGAAGCAAATATCAAAGTGTGCGTTGGGTTAGTTTTCGATATGAAGTGAGGGTTGTTATTTGTGGGATGCTCAAATAGAATATTGCCTTTTTTTTCTTTCTTGTTTTGTTTTTTGTTTTGTTTTTCGGAATCTTGGAAAACTTTTATCTACTTTGTTGTGCTCCTTAACACGGATTATATTGGAGAGAGAGACAGAGAAGGTGAGAGAGAGAAAGAGAGAGAGAGAGAGAGAGAGAGAGAGAGAGAGAGTGAGTGCGTGTGTGTGTGTGGGTGTGTGGTGCTGTGTGTGTGCGTATGTGTGTGTGTGTGTGTGTGTGTGTGTGTGTGTGCGTGTGTGTGTGTGTGTGCGCGCGCGTGTGTGTGTGTGCGTGTGGTAGGGGGGGGTGTTGGATTACAAATACCAAAATAGAGGGCAGGAATAGGCAGAATGAGAGCTTGACAGACAGACACAGACAGACAGACATCGACAGACAGACAAACATAGACAGACAGACAAACCAACTGAGAAAGATATTTTGATTGATTGATTTAATTTGACGTCTGTTCACATCAATGGTGATATTAGGCCAGAGAGACAGACAGGCGAATTACCACAGACAGACAGAGAGACCGAGGGAAACATATTCGAGATATCAACACTTTCAATACCTGAAAAGGCGAACAAAAGGCAGACAAGAGATGAAAAAAGTGGCCGCTGTGGTACAGTGCCGAGCATCGCGTGCTGCGGGTTGAGAGGTTGGAGGTTCGAGTGGCATCAGAGCCATTCTTCGTGGTCTTGGACCAGTGTGAACCTCAGGAGTGTCGCTGGCACGTTGTCATTGTCTCTAATTCCATGGTCATTTCACACCCGCATCTCATGATAACCTCAAGTAGGATTTTCTCTCCATACCATTTACGTGTGATGAGTTAGCTTTGAAATCGGGAATGTCGTTAGCTGGACGTTGTGATGTCCTCCGGAAAGGGACGTCACCCACACAGGCCTCAGGACGGAGCAATTATCGCTGGACTTTGTGGATGATGTCTTGCGTATGTTGGATCAGAAGCAGTGCAGTGTCTCCTCTGTGGGTTGTCTCATGACGGCCCCAGTATCAATGGCTACCCGTCGGCTGAAAATGTTGGGACTGCTGCTTGATGTACGTGGGTGTGGCTGTATGCAAGCGAGTCGGAATGGGCGACGCAGGAGTCATGTGACAGGGTTAGCAATGAAGATAAGACAACTCCCACACAAGGGCTGTAAAAACACCAGAACCATAAAAAGAAGAAAGTGGGAAATTGAAATCACTGCAGGCTCACCTCACGGGAAATTTGAATGTTCAGGGGACGGAAATCCAAACGACGCAGGCTGTTGTCAGCCGGAAATTTGACACAATCCAAAAAACTATCCCGTAGACTGAACATAAGGAAAGGCAACGCGAGTCACCCACCCTGTTTTGAAGATGAAGAGTTGATTAGTAACACAGGGGCTAATTCTGTCTCACCTTTCTTTCCCTCTTTATTTCGTTCACACACACACACAACACACACACACACACACACACACACACACACACACACACAGAGAGAGAGAGAGAGAGAGAGAGAGAGAGAGAGAGAGAGAGAGAGAGAGAGAGAGAGAGAGAGACAGACAGACAGACAGACAGATTGAGATTGACTCACTAACACTGGCACATTTTATTTTGCATTAAAAGGTTTATTAATAGTTTGGGCGCAAGGAGTCACAGCCATAAAGAGACAAAGACAGACAGACAGACAGACAGACAGACGAGACAGACAGACAGCGAGCGAGCGAGAGAGAGAGAGAGAGACAGACAGACAGACAGACAGACAGACAGACAGACTCAGACAGAGAGAGAGGACAGAGAGAGAGAAAGAGACAGACACAGAGAGACAGAGAAACATGTAGGAGTTCAAATGAGTCTTCCTATTTGAGGGACCAAGAAAAGTGGCCAAAAAAGAACCTTGTCAGTATGCCCCAATAATAACAAAATCTAGTGAAACGAAATGGGGCCCAAGATCTCTTTTTCTTTTTTTCTGCCCTTACAAATGGAGGCTTAAAAGGCTCTCCTGCGTGCTGCCTTGCAGTTCCATAAAGCCCGGTCCCGCCAGCTGACAATTACCGGAAGTGAAGTGCCTCCGCGCAAGCACAAGCGCAGGCGGAAATGACGTGCGCAGTCAGGTGGAAGGAGGAGAAGAAATCACACATGTCGCTGCAAGCTGAAGATGAGTTGGAGCTCTCTCTCTCTCTCTCTCTCTCTCTCTCTCTCTCTCTCTCCGCTCCGGTCTTTGTATGGTTGCTCTCGACCTGTCTGTCTTTCCCTCACGGGCCCCTCTCTTTACCAGCGAAATGGCTTCAACAGACAATGAACACTATGACAGCCAGCCAGCATCGCGACACGAGTGCAGGCACAAACCACTTCATGACCACAAAACACAGCACGCAAGTCGCTGACCTTGTTAAGGCCACAAATCGTTCTTCGGGATATCTCACAGCCACAGTCGTCCATCACCACATCAGACGGTCTCAAATCGTCCATCGCCACACTGGACGGTCTCAAATCGTCCATCGCCACACTGGACGGTCTCAATCGTCCATCACCACACTGGACGGTCTCATATCGTCCATCACCACATCTGACGGTCTCATATCGTCCATCGCAATATCAGACGGTCTCAAATCGTCCATCGCCACACTGGACGGTCTCAAATCGTCCATCACCACACTGGGACGGTCTCAAATCGTCCATCGCCAGATCGGACGGTCTCAAATCGTCCATCGCCACACTGGACGGTCTCAAATCGTCCATCGCCACATTGGATGGTCTCATACCCATCACGACACAGCCAGAAATGGCTCATTGTCACATCACAGACAAATTATTCAGCACATCAATACACAAACACAATTTCTTTATCATTACACTGGTATGTCATGGGCGGTTTATCACCACGGTAAATCGTTCATCACAACATTACACGGCCACAATCATTTATCATTTTATCACACGACCACAAATTGTCATTCACCACATTGGTGCCGCCACAAATCGTTCAACACACACATCGCACAGACCGTAATCGTTCATCACCACATCAAACAGACCATGAATCGTTCATCACCACATCAAACAGACCATGAATTGTTCATCACCACCACATCACACGGACCATAAATTTTTCATTACCATATCAATCTGTTACAAATCGTTCATTACCACATTACACGGACCATAAATCGTTCATCACCACATCACACAGGACGATGAATCGTTCATCACCACATCACAAGGACGATGAATCGTTCATCACCACATCACAAGGACGATGAATCGTTCATCACCACATCATGACCACGGACCACCATGATTGTTCATCACCACATCACACTGTTACAAATCGTTCATTACCACATTACACAACCACAAATCGTTCATCATCACATCATCACACAGCCACAAATCACTCAGCAACACACAGCCACAAATCTTGTATCAATATATCATACAGATACACATGGCGCTGAAATATAGGGTGTTCGTTATCCCATTACACGATACATATTGTCACCACAGTCACAGATCGTTCATCGCTGTATCATACAACAATAAATCGTTTGTCAGTACATAATCATCGTCTGATGATCGAAGACGCCATCATCAATACAACAATGAACGCCAGTATGGCTGATGGGTCGTTTGTTGTGTTCCTGTGCTCTCTCTCTCTCTCTCTCTCTCTCTCTCTCTCTCTCTCTCTCTCTCTCTCTCTCTCTCCCTCTCCCTCCCCCCCCTCTCTATCTCTTTCTCTTCCACCCATTACCCACACAAGTGTGAACAGCAACGCTTCAATGGTCGCGCCCATAGACTGTTACGCAAGAGTCGTTCGCGTCCTCTATCGATAATCACAAGCTGGACAAAGCATAATGCTTTTTTTTTATATATTAATGACTACATACAAGGTGCTGACATCGTACGTGTGTGTGTGTGTGTGTGTGTGTGTGTGTGTGTGTGTGTGTGTGTGTGTGTGTCTCTCTCTCTCTCTCTCTCTCTCTCTCTCTATCTATATATATATATATATATATAACTAACACAGCCACATATCCCTCATCACTGCATTACGCAGTCACAAATTGTTTATTTCCACAGCCACATATTCTTCATTACCACATCACAGCCACAAATTGTTCATCGCCATTTAACATAGCTACACATTTTTCATCGCCACATTGGCTCAGCCACATATTCTTCATTCCGCATCACACAGCCACATATCCTCCATCACCACCTCACACAGCCACATATCCTCCATCACCACATCACACAGCCACAAATTGTTCATCACCACATCACACAGCCACAAATTGTTCATCACCACATCACACAGCCACAAATTGTTCATCACCACAACGCACAGCCACAAATTGTTCATCACCACATCACACAGCCACAAATTGTTCATCACAAAACACAACCACAAACCGTTCATCACCACATCACACAGCCACAAATTGTTCATCACCACATCACACAGCCACAAACTGTTCATCACCACATCACACAACCAGAAATTGTTCATCACCCACGTCACACAAGCAGACATTGTTCATCACCACGTCGCAAAACCACAAACTGTTCATCACCATATCACACAGCCACAAACTGTTCATCACCACATCACACATCGACAACCTGTTCATCAGCACAGCCACAATTCTTTCATCCCTACTCTCAGTGCAGTCTAACCTGATCAACAAACAGTAAATGCCTGTGCAGCTAGTGGGTCGATTAAGCTGCACCTGCATATCTCTCTCTCTCTCTCTCTCTCTCTCTCTCTCTCTCTCTCTCTCTCTCTCTCTCTCACACACACACACACACACACACACACACACACACACACACACACACACACACACACACACACAAAAGCATGTGTTCTAGACAGGCATTCATATTCAGATTTGTTCCACTATCGGAGAGGCTTAAAACAAGGCTGCTTACTCAGTGCAGTAACAGTTACTCTGCCTGTCAAAAGAATGGCTGTGAAAAAGGGGGAAAGCACTGCTTTCGGTTTGGCGCCGGGATCGTTGGAGTTAAGTGTTCTTTACAGGTATTGTGATAGTCTGACGATCAGATACGGC
>JADBJO010005056.1:117500-145000 GCA_016801955.1 Conus betulinus | reverse complement strand
TTAACTTTTATCATCGTTTGTGAATAAAACGATGTCTGACTGACAAATGCATGATACTTATTTGGCTGTGAAGGTGCCTTAATGAATAATCAAGACAGGTTGTTGGGAGGCTGGGTTGACATGTCACTGATCGGCCATGATGAAAACGGCATTTTCGCAACAATGCGCAACAAAATTCAAACCAACAAAAAACACGCCGACACCAAAACTCTTCATATTTTATTTCTTTATTGATTTTAAGAACCAAACACGTATAGACATGCTTGTGTTGAATAAATGAATGAATTTCTAAACTATACCTAAATTGATGACCCCCCTCTGTGCAAAAGCCCAGAGAACAACCCGTACATGCCCATAATCAAACGATAGCTGCTTACTGACACCGAATCGCCTACAGAGATGTGACAGCACGGAGCACACAGAACAAACCAGGAAACATCTCCACAAAAAGAATGCTTGCCTGATACAGGACACATCTACGCAGCAACAACAACTGGACAAATGAACGAACACAAATTAACACATTCATTCAAGACTAGCACAGCCTTTTCGATCTTGAACATAGTCAGACACGTACATGGATGAAGAGTAACGCATGCAGGTATCCTCGATTTGATTGTATGAATCGGAGAACTGTAGTTGATTGCAGAAATTTCAGCCATATGATGTTTACTTTTGTTCCTCCGCGAACTGATCCGGCTGGAACTCTTTTCCACTGCTTCTGTCGTTGTTTTTTTTTTTTTTTTTTTTTTTTTTGTTTTTTTTTTTTTTTTTTTGTTTTGTTTGTTATTTTTTTTTTTTTAAGTCTCGGATCCTTTTCTTCCCTGACGATTAAAGAGCTGTTTCAGTTCGTCTTAACTACCTCTGGTGGTTGAAACGAAGAATCAGCTTTATGCCGGCTGCACACTGGCCATTCAGTTTTTAACTCATTCATATCTTTTCAAAGAGCGAAGAAGCTCCACGTTGCGTCCCATGTGATGAACGTCTCAGCATCAGACACATTCCAAATGAATGGAGGGAGCTACATGACGTCAGACATACACACTTTACAGCAAGCGTAATGAAGACCTTGTTCCGGGATGCTCCCCGGGTTTGACTTTTTGAACGAAGTCGATGTTATTGAAGTGAATTGATTTTAACTTTGAGTGTGACAAACTCTCTCTCTCTCTCTCTCTCTCTCTCTAACATTTTTTTTTTTCATATGTAAATAAACAACTGGTACCGAGTTTTAACTGTGTTTTAATCCTCTCACTTTTTTTTTTTTTTAATAGTATTTAAGCCTTGATTTGGCTTTTATGGTCGGCAGGACTTAGAGCAACATGATTTGATTTTATCTGAAAAGCTGTTTCATGAGATGATAGGCAAATGTGTCTGTACCTACGCTGGCCTCAATCTCCACAACGAGCATACTGACTCGGAAAGCCAGATTCACTTCAACTGCTGGCTAGACTGGCATATATCTCGGTCTGATATTTTGGTCAGCTTCCTCGATCCTGCTTTTTTACAGGGCACAGTGAGTTGTCTGTGTTTGATAGCACCGGAACAAGCTCAACGCTTACTTTTAGATTGTCTGATAGGTTTGTTCTGTTGGTGGGCTGACCGTACAGAACTCTTGTTTTACTTGACTTCCACCGGCCTGGAACAGTCAAAAATGGAGCAGACATTCTCTCTCTCTCTCTCTCTCTCTATATATATATATAGATATAGAGAGAGAGAGAGAGAGAGAGACACACACACACAATGCGAATGTATATTTATTCCTAACCTATTTCTTAACCTTGCTATGTACATTTATGAAGCACAAAAGAGGTTACGTACTGTATATTCCTAATAACATTGTATGATGCATATGTACTTGCTTTCTTGTATCTTTTTCCTTCATTTCAGTTATTGATATCATGTATATGCAGGTACCACCGCTTCAGTATGGCTTATAGCCTTAATCTGAATGAATATATATATATATATAGCTGAACAATTTAGTCGCCGGGGGAAAAACAAGTGCAGGTTTACAATTCTTCCATTATTATAGTAACGACTTGGCAAAGATCTGCAATTGAGACAGAAAAAAAAATTGAAGATAAAGTAACTGCGAAAATGTATATCACAAATAGGAAAACCCTTCACTAGTAGCATGAGGAAACTATCGTAATCCCTCTCGAAGGCAGAACTATATGTATCGCCTGCTCCGAGGCCTTTCGTCCGCTGGATCGGACTCATCAGAGAGACACGGCTGATTGTATCTGTGCTCTTGGCGTCAGATAGAGACACACCACAGTCCATAATTCTGTGGTGTCCGACAGCCAAGGGTTCGAAAAAGAATCCAACAGCACCCCCAAAGCAGCCAGTGAAAGGTAGTAGAATTAAACAAAACGAAAGTGTGGAGAGGAAAAAAAGTTGTTGAAAACTAAAAACATTACGCAAACAGTATAAAATGTAAGAGACAATCTTTGAGCCTAAGCTTGAGGATCCATTTAAGGACGCAAGGGAGATCAAAGATATGGAACAGTCTGAGTGGTCAGCTCTTATATATATATATATATATATATTACCACTAAAATGCCTAATAAAATTCTTAAAATGCTCGACCCCTTGGGAGCAACATCTGTTAAAAACAGAATGGTAAAGGAAGTTTTAAAATCGACAGGTCTGTTTCGAGCGCTGGCTCTCCTCAGGATGGTTTTGGGTTGTCTACTGCTGGTTTTATATGGCCCAATGTCACTGTTTACACGTGCGATAAAAACATTCAGAAAAACTACAAAAAAGCTGATAAAACCATACACAACAACATCAAAAAAAAAGAAAAAGAACTCGTACACCACATGGATCTAGGTGACAGGGTGGAAACAACAGCAATAAAAGAGCCTTCATAACCCTTAAAGACCATAAACCCAATTTCCACAACAACCCAAAATGTAGACTAATAAAACCCATCTAATAGACATCAAAAGTAACCATCCACCTTCTATCCTAAAAAACCCATACCCAATGGCATAAACAAAAGACTATCTAACCTGTCATGCAACGAGAAAGTATTCAACAGTGCAGCAGTTGAATACCAAGAGGCACTGAAAAAAAGTGGCTACTACTATAAACTACAATATAACCCAGATAATAACATGAACAGTAATAAGAAAAAACAGGAAAAGGAAGATCATATGGTATAATCCCCCATATGATGGAAGAATAAAAGACTAATGTAGGAAAGAATTCTTTAAAATTCTTATAACATCATTTCCAAAAGATCATGTACTATCTAAAATGTTCAATAAAAACACCTCAAGCTATCATATTCATGTATGCCCAACCTCAAAAACATAATGACTCATCTAACAAAACTAAAGGCAACACAGCCAAAAAGGTAACAAATGGACATCTTGTAACTGCACTAAAAAAGATCAATGCCCACTGAATAACAAATGCCTTTACAATAATATTGTATACCAAGCCACAGTTACAACTGATAGTGACAAAGAAACATACATAGGGATTACTGCAAACCATTTTAAAACCAGATATGCAAACCATAAACAGTCCTTCAAAAATGAAAAATATAAAAACCAAACAGAACTAAGTAAACACATTTGGAAACTTAAAGATAAAAAATAGACTTCAATATATATATCATGGAAAATTATAAAAAGAGCAACACCATACAATAATATCTCTAAAAAATGCAACCTATGCTCTACAGAAAAGTGGCTGATATTATGCAAACCTCACCTAGCAACTCTGATTCAAAAGTACAGATCATAAGCAAGTGCAGGCACAAATTGAAATCTTTGTCAACACTCCATTCCTTAGCACACCCTCCCTGAACGCACCCAAAAATTCACAATTGTAAAAATACTACAGGCCACGTGAAATACATGCAGAACTCACGCTTGCACACACACACACACACACACTATATAACACCCGTGGCGTGCCCAAAGTGTATCCCCTGACGAGAGCCATTGCTCGAAACAGATCTGTCGGTTTTAATATCCTTTTTAATCATATTTTTTAAAACTATATATATATATATATATATAGAGAGAGAGAGAGATGTATATATATATATATATATATATATGTGTGTGTGTGTGTGTGTGTCTGTGTCTGTATGTCTGTGCATTGTATGGAATAGATCATCAGTGTTAGTTCCCTTCAACAGGAAGTCGCTTTCAATGTACTCCAGTGAATACCATGAGCGGGAGATACGGAGCTTAATTTGTTGTAGTTGTCGTACCTTGGCTAAAAACAAAACAAACAACAACAACAAACAACAACAACAAAAACCAGGGATCATCCGAACAGCCGAGTACTTGAACACTATGGTACAAATGCATCAGCTAGGAATTAGAACATTACGTATGTGCCACGAGGGCAGCCATACTCCGACTTGTAGGGAGTTCGGAGACAGACGGTGTTACATTGAAGCTTGTCGCGACAGAGAAGACAATCCCCGCATAACTGTGCAGAGCGTAACAATATTTTTGATGTAGCCTGGTGTTCTGGCCTATGTCAAGCCAAGAAAGATGGGGGTGGGGGTTGGGGGGGGGGGGAGTAAAATGTGTGGGGGAGAGTGAGAGAGGGGGGAGGGAGGTGGAGGAAGATGAGAAGAAGAAAAAGAAGAAGAAGAAGAAAGAGAGACAAAAAAAAAAGAAGATGGTGATGATGATTATGATGAATGAATGAATGAGTGGAAGACAGAACAAAATAAATCATAATAGAGAAGTAAAATAAGAAAAAAAGAAAAAATAATTACACAGAACAGAAAAGAAAGAAAGAGCAAAAAGAAATACTAGTAAACAAAAAGAAATGAAGCGCAGAACGAAAGATAGAAGACAAACAGCAGAAGAAAAAAAAAAAAAAAAAAGCGAATTTCCTGTTAAAAAACATCAGTGTTAAGGTTTTAGATTTCAATTTTGCTTGAACAGCATTTTTTTTTTTTTTTTTTTTTTTCTTGAAAGGTGTTGTCAGCGTTGCGCATTTTGTACTGTAATCAATTTCTTGTGTACTGACGTCAGAGATGGAGTCGATAATTTGCTGGGCTTCAATTACAGCTCTGTAGGCGGTAACGTATGCCTGTATCCATGTCACTCGTTATTTCTCGCTGGAATCCATTTCTCCCCGGACTGGACATCAGCTAGTTGGCACCATCACTCGTAATGAGTTGGAACTTGGTTGTCTGTAGTCTGTTCACATGTGGTGGTTTAGAATGTAAAAAACGAGACATTTCAAAAGAAAATTAGGGAGGAGGGGTGCCGACGGACGGAGTAAAGTGTGTATGTGTTTCTGGCAGGGGGGTGGGGGTGGGGGGTGCTTGGAGTTGAAAGAAAAAGAAATTAAGCAGGAACCAATGAGGGTTTTTTTTTTTTTTGTTTGTTTGTTTGTTTTTTTTGTCAAATTCAAATCGAATTAACGGATCGTGTCTAACCAATAAACAACCAAGAGATCGACATAAATACAATTTCTAATAGATACACAATTGATGAAACGGATCCCAATTTTCGCAGTGTTGACGTTTCGTTCTTCCTCAAATGTCTTTTAAGGGAATTGAAAAGAGAAAAAAAAAAAAATGCCTTGCAGAATGGTGGATGGCGGACAAGCACACGCAGATGCCCCGAGCTATCCGCTCCGTCAGGGCCACCAAACGTTCTAGGTGCCAGCAAAGCAGTGCTAACCCGGAGAAAGTGCACATGGAGACACAGTTGAGGTGCTAAAGGAGATGGCACACGCGCTTAGCACGGTCTGAGGAGGCTGCGGGATGCGCACGGCAGTTGCTTGGCGGTGCCGTGTTTTTTTAGCCGGTGGGCTCCGCAGTCGTATGGGTTTGTGCACCCATGGGAACGCTCCCGTGGAGGTTCTGTCGTGTCACATCCAGTGGCCATGACACAATGGCATCTGCCAGGGAGTGATTACGTCCCTTCACGTGTTAATGCACTGTCCTGTGTGTGCCTGCACCATTATGTGAACACAGCGCAGGCTTCCAAGGGTGGTGCAGGATTGCCCCCCCCCCCCCCCCCCCCCCCCCCCGCTGGTTTGTTCGGCAGTCCCAGCCGCACCTTTGGGTGTATCTGTTTCTTCTTTTCTTTTTCTTTCTTCCAGGTTCAAGCCAAGCAGTGCTAACCCGGGGAAGGTATACACGGAGACACAACAAAGTCGCTAAAGGAGATGGCACAAGCGTTTACCCACTTCTTTCTGTAAACATCCGCCATCATCATTTTGATGGTTCTGATGTGTATAAAACTGGGGGGGAGGAGGAGGGGGGGGAGGGGGGTTTCCACAAGGCTGTTGACACAGGCATGTAGGACTGGCAGTATGGGGACCTGTGGGATGGGGGTGGGGTGGTAGTGGTAGGGGAGGGGAGGAGGAGTGGGGGAGAGCATTGGTTGGTCAATTTGGGGACTTGAAGCACTCCACTGAGGTTGAGGAGAAAACCTCAGGAGGCAGGCTGTTCCAGTCCCTGACAGTCCTCTGGAAGAAGGACAACTTCCTGTCATTGGTTTCACAAGCAGAAAGAAGGTATGCTCTCAGTGTTAAGGTTTTAGATTTCAATTTTGCTTGAACAGCATTTTTTTTTTCTTGAAAGGTGTTGTCAGCGTTGCGCATTTTGTACTGTAATCAATTTCTTGTGTACTGACGTCAAAGATGGAGTCGATAATTGCTGGGCTTCAATTACAGCTCTGTAGGCGGTAACGTATGCCTGTATCCATGTCACTCGTTATTTCTCGCTGGAATCCATTTCTCCCCGGACTGGACATCAGCTAGTTTGGCACCATCACTCGTAATGAGTTGGAACTTGGTGTTGTCTGTAGTCTGTTCACATGTGGTGGTTTAGAATGTAAAAAAACGAGACATTTCAAAAGAAAATTAGGGAGGAGGGGGTGCCGACGGACGGAGTAAAGTGTGTATGTGTTTCTGGCAGGGGGGTGGGGGTGGGGGTGCTTGGAGTTGAAAGAAAAAGAAATTAAGCAGGAACCAATGAGGGTTTTTTTTTGTTTGTTTGTTTGTTTTTTGTTCAAATTCAAATCGAATTAACGGATCGTGTCTAACCAATAAACAACCAAGAGATCGACATAAATACAATTTCTAATAGATACACAATTGATGAAACGGATCCCATTTTCGCAGTGTTGACGTTTCGTTTCTTCCTCAAATGTCTTTTAAGGGAATTGAAAAGAAAAAAAAAAAAATGCCTTGCAGAATGGTGGATGGCGGACAAGCACACGCAGATGCCCCGAGCTATCCGCTCCGTCAGGGCCACCAAAACGTTCTAGGTGCAGCAAAGCAGTGCTAACCCGGAGAAAGTGCACATGGAGACACAGTTGAGGTGCTAAAGGAGATGGCACACGCGCTTAGCACGGTCTGAGGAGGCTGCGGGATGCGCACGGCAGTTGCTTGGCGGTGCCGTGTTTTTTTTAGCCGTGGGCTCCGCAGTCGTATGGGTTTTTGTGCACCCATGGGAACGCTCCCGTGGAGGTTCTGTCGTGTCACATCCAGTGGCCATGACACAATGGCATCTGCCAGGGAGTGATTACGTCCCTTCACGTGTTAATGCACTGTCCTGTGTGTGCCTGCACCATATGTGAACACAGCGCAGGCTTCCAAGGGTGGTGCAGGTTTGCCCCCCCCCCCCCCCCCCCCCCAAAGGTTTGTTCGGTTAGTCCCAGCCGGCCTTGGGTTTAATCTGTTTCTTCTTTTCTTTTTCTTTCTTCCAGGTTCTCTTCAAGCAGATGCTAACCCGGGATGCCTTTTGAGCAGTCCTGTACCACCCTTGGGGGCCTGCGCTGTGTTGACGATGGGTACAGGCACACGCAGGACACTCCATTAAGATATCAAGGGACATAACTGCTCTTTGAACAGAGGTAAATCGGACTACAGGATGCAACTCATAATAGCCTAAAGTAGCATCCCCATGTGTGTGCCAGCCCGTATTTCATGACTGTAGAGCCCACCGGCGAAAAACACCATCCTCCTGCTGTCGAGCACACCCCACAGACCCCAACCACCCCTGCCCACAGACAGATGAAAACAGTGCCACTCCAGACACAACCAAGCTTTTGCCATACGGTCTTATGTGCCCTCAGGAGAGAATTCTTTGTATAGAATACTGTTTGTCCTGCCTGAAGAAGATCTAATATGTCGGAGTGTTGTGTGTGTCTGGTTGGCAATTTGCTTGTTCCTTTGTTTGAGGACTCGGTAATTCTATTTTTGCCTTTTTTTTTTCCACTTTCGTCTACAGTCACCCTATTTTGAAAATTATCTCAAATAGTAAATATAAGTGCATGAATAAATGAACAAATACATAAATAGGAGTGAGAAAGGCCAGAAGGAAAACATATTAATCAACACCCATCTTGCGTCAAATTTGACAAGATTGATGATTGCTCATTCTTGATTTGCATTGTCCTGTGTGCTGTTTATCTTGCCTAAAGAAGATCTAGACAGTTGAAATGTGTTGTGTTTTGTCCCATAATTCGTTTGTCCGAGTTATCTGGCCCAGTATTTCAAAAGACCTTTTAAGGTATCTATGAACTTCGGTACAATTAGGGACAGTAACAACTTCATTCTTTCTCTGTCCGAGAAATCATGTAAAATGCAAAACACACATACTGTTCAATGATTAAAAATAAAACATTTTAATGAAATGATCTGCCTGCATAAAAAAAAAAATGTTCAGTAATAATGCAACAAAGTAATGATGATATAAAGTAATAATGTGAAGGATCACAGTAAGTAACATTGCCATTATCAGGTCAAAGCAACACTATAAACATGCTCACAACACATATCACTCACAAAAGACCACACAATAAACACAACACAAAGCAACATTATAAACATGCGCACAACACATGACTCACAAAGACCACACAATAAACACACACACACGCACGCACGCACGCACGCACGCACGCATGCACGCACGCACACACACACACACACACACACACACACCACACACACACACACACACACACACGCACACACACACACACACACACTACATGGAAACAACAATTCAAGAGCAAAAAGACCTGTCCTTCCACATATTCGCTGAATATAAGTCATGTTTGTTTATTTTGTAGGGACTTTTATTTTGTACTGTGTAACTTTGAATTAAAGAATGACACACATATCAAGTCATTGATCATTGAATGACACATTATCAAGTCATTGATTAGAATTTAGAATTTCTTCAGTTATCTCCACCTGAACATGTATTGTTGTTGTTGTTGTTGTTGCTGTTGTTGTTGTTGTTGTTGTACCCTGGCTAAAAGACTCCAGGGATCATCCAAACAGCTGAAGTACTTGAACACTATGGTACAGTGCATCAGCTGCGGATGTCAGCTGGGGATGTATGAATCATCATAACAAAATTAACACACACACACAACCACCACTCTATCTATATGTCAGTGTTCTCTCTCTCTCTCTCTCTCTCTCTATCTCTCTCTCTCTCTCTCTCTCTCTCAAGTACCAAATGTGTAAACGTCAGCAGGTGGCATGTTTCATGCTTGTACAATTTAAAACCTTGGTTGTTTTTCATTGCATGTTCTCATAATAAATGACAACTTGTACAATTTAAAAATCTGAAATGGTGTGTTTCATCTGGGATAGATACATGATTGTACAATTTAAAACCTTGGTTATTTCTCAATTTAATTGTTTTCGCATTAGTTAATACAATGAAAAACATATTTATCGTTGTACATCATATCAGGTTCTTAACATCTATGAATCATTGACTCATCATGTTGTCAAGCAGTGTAAACCAGCGTCTAAAATCTGCACAAGACTAGTCATAATTCCTCTTTTATTATGAAAAGCTTGCGTTTTTGTGTGTTTAATGTATGAGACAGAAAGACTGACATTCTACTGTAAACACACAAAAACACATACACACATACACACGCGCGCTGCACGCACACACACACACACACACACACACACACACACACACAGAGGAAGAGAGTGAGAGACAGACAGACAGACAGAGACTGACATTCTACTGTCATTAATCTGAGAGGTTTTTTGACGAGGCATGTAATAGTTAAAAAAAACTTCTTAGATTTTCAGTCACCAGAAAATTAACACATAATGATTCATATATATTTTTTTATAATTAAATCAAAGTAAATGCACAGGAATGGGAAGAAAAAAGCCTTCACACTGTCTCACATCATGAGTACAAAAAAAAAAAAAAATAAGGTGGCGCACACAAAAATACAAGCATAAAAAAATCAAACCGGAATTGATACCAGATGCATTTTACCATTCGCTATAATGCTGCACATTTCAAGTTAACATTCATCCTAGGAACTACTTATGACACTTAATAACTGAGTTTGAAAATGCCTTCATCTTAGGCTTTGGCCTTCTGCAGTCAATGTAGAGACTGATTCCAGTTTCATAATCAGATGATGATGATAAAACTGAAGGAAAATAATAATGTCTGTGGTAAATGAAAAATGATAAACAGCTCATTACTTCCAGAACCATGTTATATGCCAGAAAGGAAGAATGAGACAGAGAGAAGGAGAGAGACAAAGACAGAGAGAGAGAGAGAGAGAGAGAGAGAGAGAGAGAGAGAGAGAGAGAGAGAGAGAGGGAGAGAGAGAATGATATACAGGGACAGACAATGAAACAGAGTGATAGGAGGAGGGAGAGACAGACAGACACACAGTCAGTCAGTTACAGACAAAGATAAAGAGAGAGAGAGACCAACAGACAGAGACACAGAGAGGGAAAGAGAGAGCGGATGGGGTAAGCGAGACAGACAGACAGAGAAAGAAAGATAGTGGAGATAGAGAGAGGAGAGAGAAAGAGAGAGGGAGAGACTGGGGAAGGTGAGCGGAAGGAGAACAGAGACAGACAGACAGGAATACAGAGACAGACAGCCAGACAGGCATACAGAGACAGACAAACAAGGGCAGTGAGAATGCCAACATCACTAAGAAAAAACCTCTAACAATTAAAACCAAAAAAAATCAGCTCTTTCCACACATCTCCATCACTGCTTTTATGTACAATTAAAATCTACTTAAAATGCCTGAGTAACTCTATTTCAATAACTGAAAATAAAATGCATGTGCAATTACTATACCAGATTTAAGGAAAGTCACTGACAAACACCGCAATATATGGCAACACTTGAGAAAAAGAGTAACTACAGTGCAATGTGGTTATACTGCGGGTAAAGGAGCGGTGGGTGGGATATGTAACAGATTTCATGTCCACCTTTCATCTAACCGAAGCTCATGCCACTCAGAAAGACTTCGGTCAGGAATAAATCATCGCTAACCAAGCTCTGACATGGAACCCGCAGGGGAAAAGGAAGAGAGGCCGACCTCGTGGCAGCTGGAGATGAGACACACTGAGGCAGAGATGAAGAGGCAGGGGACCAACTGGACAGGTATTCAGCGAGCAGCCCAGAACCGAGTGCGTTGGAATAGTGTTGTCGATGGCCTATGCTCACCCTTGAGCTATGGGGCCCAAGTAAGTAGGTAAGTAAACATTTGGAAGACTTGGAAGACTTGGACTTCACTGGTGATGTCAGAAGTCTTCTCTTATGACACAATTACCTGGGGCGCCCAGGCAAAACGATCCTGCCTCCATGACGAGACACAGATGACAGGCTTCAAAACGCACATCAGGAAAACAGAAGTAAAGCAGGTCAATAAGAAATGGGTTAAAAAAAAAAAATTCAGCTATGAGACGAAAACATCAAAGAAGTAAAAAAAAAAATGTGTCCACCCCAGCAAAGTCTGGTCAGCAAAGATGGTGGAGCCAACCAAGACACGGGCAGCTGTATCAACAAGACTAAGCACGCTTCCAACGCTTTGTGACCAATACTTTCTTCCACAGCCTTCTTGTTCTAGAACCAGATCAGAATTTTCAATGCAAACATGGAGTCTGTTCTGCTTTATGGTCAGAAACATGGAGAACAACACAGCCCAACATCCACAACCCACAGGCAGTCATCAACGACTTCCTCAGGTCCACCCTCATATATGACTTCCTCAAGTCCACCCCTCATATATGACTTCCTTGGGTCCACCCTCATGTATGACTTCCTCAGGTCCATCCTCATATATGACTTCCTTGGGTCCACCCTCATATATGACTTCCTCAGGTCCACCCTCATGTATGACTTCCTCAGGTCCACCCTCATGTACGACTTCCTCAGGTCCGCCCTTGAGGCTGGACTGTGAGAAAAGTCTTGTCTGGACAAAAGCCATGGAAGCAAACCCAGCAAAGTCCTATCAACATAGAAGTATACACAAGGAGTGGGGTGTGGATTGGTCACATACTGTGAAAGCCTCTTACCAACAGAACAAGACAGGTGCTCCAATGGAACCCACAGGGGAAAAGGAGAGTGGGACGACCTTGACAAACATGCATGGACTCAGAAGAGAAGGCAGCTGGAATGACGTGGGCACAATGGATTCAGGTCAGCCTGGAATGGAGTCCCCTGGAGGAGTGTTGTTATGGCTCTGTGTTCCTACAGGAACTTAAAAGCACAAGTCCAGACCAGCCAAACAGTGGAAGGAAACAAGTGTAGATTATACATTCTTCAGTCGCAAAACACCTGGCAAAATTGAGGAAAGGAAACAAAACATATGTTTGCATGAACACTGGTACATGAGAGCAAACACACACACACACACACACACACACACACACACACACACACACACACACACACACACACACACACACACACACACACACGTGGATAAAACACAGACAGAATTGCAGATATAAACCAAAAAGCCTGCTGGGAACATCAATTTTCCTTTGGCATCAGATTCTTCTTTCAGCACAAAGCTATTCCTGCGGAGGGGAACACTCTCCTCAGTGTCTGAACAATCCCATGTTGAAAAAACCTGTTGTTCTAGTCTAGTCCCAGCAGGTGTTTCAGTGCTTCACCTCCTCTTCTGCTGAGCTGGTGAAATGGCAGTTGAGGTCCAATGCAACAAATACAGATATCAAAGAGATGCCCCTGACAGACAATGCCTTCAGTTCAACAAGTTTCAAATGAACCGTTTCCACTGTACCATCACAATACATGTTGTTGCCAAATTCTGAGATGCCACCGGCCTATGATGTCACAGCTTGCCTCTACCTTGAAAAACAGAAACAAGGTGTAAACACGCAATACCTTCAGTTCTCTGACAGCTTACAGAATGTTTCGGCAAAATTTTTTTTTTTTTAAGTAAAAACAGTGAACATTTTGATTCTGTCATTCATCTCTCTGGCTCACATTCTTTATAAATAATCATACAACGGTGATGTTTAGATTAATCAATACTGCTTATGGAGTATGGCTGTCACGGGGAATAGACCCAAATACTTTCAATATGTTTTTGACTAAGCTCACTGACACAGGTTTTCACTTGATCCAAGTATTCTCCTGACTGGTCAGAATGATATGGAACTCTGCTTCAAGATACAGCACCCAGAATCTGATTAACGCAAGTTTTTTTTTTTTTACATAAACACAAACAAACACACAGTCACATGATGAAAATACTGCAAAATAACGAATATGTCATAAAAACTGCATTAGAATGGAGGGCAATATTTGTGCAAATACTTTCAACACACAAAAGAAGTTAAAATGTCCCTGCAAAAATCTGTGAAGGAGTGCTTCTGTAGAGTGCCAAATTTCACAGGCATGACAAATTCACTGGTCAGTCTTGATAAGCTGAAAACAGGTCCTGTGGAAGACAAGTGTTCAAACCTTCATGTGAAAGAAAGCTTGAAAGGGAAACTAATCATCACACAACTGTTCAACATTTAAATCTCAAGAATCCTCTAAAACTATGCAAATATAACAACAACAACAAACAAATCACAAACAATCAAGAATTAATTCACATCATTTGTCTTGTAAAGGAAGAAAGGGAGGGGGCATCACATTTCCTTTCAGTTCTTAACCTCTCTGTGGAAAATAGCCGTTTTAAAAAATACACATGAACTATAGCTTTGGTGAAACTTTGACGTTGCAAATTTTGGCCAGTATGAACATTATTTATTAAAACAAAAGAAAAAAAACAAAAAAACAAAAAAAAAAAAACCTGTTAGCAACATCACCAGGGCTCTGAACAGGAAAACAGATGGATATGGTCTACTGTCCACCTTAAGTTCACCAACCTCATCAACAGTCACCTCACCACTGCCCAAGGACCAGAACTCTTCATCAACAGACAAACCTGGGGTCATCCACAAGATCCAGTTTCAGGACTGTCATGGAAACTATGAAAGTGGGTGAGAGAGAGAGTGGGAGAGAGAGAGAGTGGGGAGAGAGAGAGAGTGGGAGAGAGTTAGAGTGGGAGAGAGAGAGAGTGGGAGAGAGAGAGAGTGGGAGAGAGAGAGTGGGAGAGAGAGAGAGTGGGAGAGAGAGAGTGGGAGAGAGAGAGTGGGAGAGAGACAGACAGGCAGAGAGACAGGAGAGACGCAGAGACAGAGAAGCCTAGGAACTTGGTTCCAAGAACCTTCACCAGTCCATGTCCATCACTGAACCAGTATTACACCAAGGACAACATCAAAGTCCTGAACACACTGATTGAAGACCGTCCACACCGCAGTCCAAAAACCCCAATGAAAAACGTCACCATCTGCCTGATGATTAGATCATCACCATCTGCCTGATGATAAGAACGTCATCATCCGCCTAATGATTAGAACGTCACCATCTGCCTGCTGATTAGAACGTCACCATCTGCCTAATGATTAGAACGTCACCATCTGCCTGATGATTAGAACATCACCATCTGCCTGATGATTAGAACGTCACCATCTGCCTGATGATTCTCAGCTGATTCCACCACCAGCTGTTTTATTTTAAACATGAGAGACAAAACAAAGATACCTTTAATAGTGCAAAACAACATTTCTCCCAACAGCAGCAGAGCAATATCAATGTACTATAGATTTGAATCAAACGGGGAAAAGATGACTGCCCTTTTACTTTGGAGTAGTTTACTCATTTATCAATTTATCAATCAAATCATACTCTGGCATAGCTGTGAGTTTTGAACACTGCTGAAAAAAGGCTTCCGTTGCCGTGTTTCAGCACTTTCCATCATAGAATGTCAGGACTTTGGACCGACTACTCCCCAAACAGAGAAACATTATATATAAAAAAAAAGAAAAAGAAAAAAGAGAAAGAAAAATCAGTCACGCTGAAAATTCATATTAGCTTATGTGTAAGGAAACAAAATAAAGTAAAAATGAAAGGTTCTGAAAAGCCAGTGCCTGAAATGTTCTTTTCTGGCAAAGCAGTGCTGCAGTTGTGAACTGTTGCATATCAGGTAAAGGGGATGGGTCATCAATGGGTGGCTGGCATGAGAAGAACAGTTCAAACCTGTCATCTAAGTGAGACGGAGCAGACATGCCTGCAAGTCCACACACCTGTAGACTGCTGGTGCTGCAGCTGCTAGACAGGGTGAGCCAGGGTGGGGCTTTTCATTGGGGAACTAGAGTGAGTAGCACAGATGATGGGATCAAACAAGAAAAAAAAAAAAGAAAAAGTATGTATGTATATATATATATATATATATATGTGTGTGTGTGTGTGTGTGTGTGTGTGTGTGTGTGTGTGTGTGTGTGCGCGCGCGCATGCATGTGTGCGTGCGTGCATGCGTGTGTGTGAGAAAATCATGACAGTAAAATCCATTATACTGGAATATTGCGACACATGTATGCATCGCTACAGGGTAATGATAAAACATCTACACATGCTTTTCACACAATGTTTACAGGAATCCTTTTCCGATAATCAATATCATGAGCTGTCCTCACTTCTAAGCCCATCCACCAATATTTCAAAATTATTGGGGTACACACGAATTTAATGCAACACATTATTATGATCTAGGCATTTGGCACAGTCCTGATAAGTCTTGGGCTAATCAATTTGCCCGGAACCAGTCTGTAATTTTTTTCATTTAACAATTCATATGTTAAACGAAACCATTTTCATTAATCAGCATGTATCAAAACAGTTTAAGCAGTAACTTTCAGATCATCATCATGTGACATTGATATGAAAATCAGATATTAAATAAACTGTCTCCAAATACAATAATACATCAATGTATTTCCATCTTGCATAGGATCAATAGAAGCACGCACAAAAATAGTCAAGCCAGTCACTAGCTCATTCATTTTTCAGACACTTTCCATTGAAACCTTAACTGCTATTAAGAACAGCTGTATGATCATTTATTCTAGCTTCAAATCTGATTTCCAACATTATTAAAAATCGTTTTTCATCATGCTGAACACAATTCCAAAAACTTTCAGCCTAAAACATTACATCTCTTGAACTGAGCGATTTGATGCAAAATAAATATTTATAATTTACTGATGTCTTCCAGAATAAGGACTGAAGGAAGAAGGAGAAGAAAGCAAGTAATAAACAAAAAGCAGTTGATGGCACTTTCAAGACACATCAAGATTTACAGGTGCAAAATTCTGAGCACTGTATTCTTCATGTTTATGGATATTGAATGTTTTTGTATTACATGTACGTCAATAACTAGTGAAAAATAAAGCTATTTTGCCAAACTGTGTTTGTTTCTTTGTTTAGCTGGTTTTTAATTCAATGGAGTTGATGTCTATAATTATGTTGTTAATTTTTCAGGCTGTTATTCTATCTTGAGTTGTTTTGTTTTTGTTCTTGAAGTGTTAAATTTATTTCTGTGCTATATCCTTCATATCATTACACTGACTATGTTGAATAAAAAAAAAAGAAACAAAAAGAAATAAGAACCTTGGAATCACTTTCATAAATCCTTTTATTTTTAAATATTCATGAGCGTCAACGATGCACGGCTTTGCTCTAAATTAATCCTGTGCAAAACATTCATTCGGTTTAACATCAATTTAAGCACCTCATACCATGCGACAAAAACCAGATATTTTGGGTTGCAGCTCTTGTAAAAAACAAAAACTGCCATGGCATCGACAGGATAAACAAATGCAGCACACTAAAGGATCGATGAATCAGGAAACGATGCCAACGTCTTGAGCCAGGTACATATATAATTATGTATCCTTTGTGACCCATTGCGTGTGCTGTTTTTAATTGGGAACTCCCACTACTCCTCCCCTCCCACCCAAACAAAGGAATTAAAGGACAGGAAAAAAATTGAAAAAAAAAAAAAACCCAAACACCCATCTATTTGTAAACACCATTTTAGTTAAAAACGAATCGAAATTCATCTAAGGGAAGCAGCTGCAGATCATCCTGTGACCTTTTTAACCAGTTGTGCCCCTTGAATTTTCTTTCTCTTCTTCTTCTTCTTTTTTTTTTTTTTTTTTTCAAATAAACGGTCGGGTTGTAGGTATTATGCAGAAAATAGTTACAGCTGTCTGCGTTAGGTATCTTGAATTCCTGATTGTATATTAATACAGCACAACATTAATAGTACATACAACATGCATGTATGGCTATTTCAGCTGAGATTGTCCCACAATTTCATTCATCTTTCATTCAATAAAACTAAACAAGAATGATACACATTGCTGATTAATCAGTTCTCTTTCCATTCAGTTCCATTTCTTCTTACATGCAATATTTCCTTTTTTTCCTTGACACAAATCACAGACAACTTTATCAATCCTCATAATAATAGTATGAACACAAGCGATAAATCTTTCAAGGCACTGATTTGTCAAAAAACTGCTTGAAAAAAAAAACCATCCGCATATAGTTCGCGTCTGAAAGGACCAGCCACATTTCAAACATGAGCAGCTCTGGAAAGGACAGAAGCCAAATCATCATCATCATCATCATCATCATCACTTTGCCATCTTGCCACTTAAAAAATTTTCCAAATATAAAATTTCACCAATACATTCCACACACACACACACACACACACACACACAGCTAAAGCGGAGTCTGTTCGGCAGATGTCCAATCACCAACAATCACTTCTGCAGCTGTATTCAATGTTCAGGTCTGTACAAGGTCTGACAACTCTCCCGTCTCTCACAGAGTTAACACCTCCACTCCAGAGGCGGTGATCAGCACGGTGTGCTCGAACTGAGCACTGCGACTGTTGTCCAGCGTCACCGCTGTCCACTTTGTCGTCCAGAATCTTGAACTCTGGGAATCCGTCGCAGATGATGGGCTCTGTGCATAGAAAAAATAGTGAATCGTATCTCTTTTTAAAGTTGTTTTTCTTTTTTCAATGGGTCGCATCTGAGCACAAATCAACTCCTACACAAAAAATAAGTTACAAGATTCAAGTTTTCTTTTCTGCTTTAAGAGGGTTTTTGGTTCTTTTAAATGTTTATTTCATACATACCTAAGGTTTAAGTAAATCCCATGATTAATTGCAAATAAAGGTTTTTGCAGTTCTTGGCACACACACACACACACACACACACACACACACACACACACACACACATGCACACACTCACACACACACATGCACACACTCACACACACACACACACACACACACACACACACACCCCCACACCCACACACACATGCACACACACACACACACACACATGCACACACTCACACACACACATGCACACACTCACACACACACTCACTCTCTCTCTCTCTCTCTCTTACAATTGTTTTAAAGCAGTCATTCACAAAATCAAACTTGAAAACGTGACAAACATCTTTTGATAGCCTTTTATGATGCAAGCAAGGTCAGAGTCCTACAGCCTCAAGGTCACATGGGAAGGCCCAGATGCCGACTAACGTCAATTTTCTATACATACCTGAGGCCTCTCCTAGAAGATAAAAAAGGTGTCTATTCACTGAACATGGATGTGCAAATCTACCCTTAGTTTCATACAAGTTCAGTGGGGAGGAAGGGGCTCCAGATACCCAAGACCCTCCCTCTCTTCCTCCTCCCCCCACCCCGCCCTCTCTAGATCCACCCCTGGCCCTTTATTCCCAGCACTTACCAATGGTGAACGTCATTCCAGCCTTCATCTTCAATGGATTGGGATAATCTGCAGGTCAAAAATGAAATAATAACAAAAAAGAGGCATCAAAGAAATCATTCTCGTTTATAACATGAGGAAGCCTTGTTACAGCTGTGGATATTCAGTCGGCCAAACTGACAGTTTTGACCAGTAGAATTGTCTTCCTTAGGTTCTGTCTCCCTTCATTAGTTAAGACTCTTTATTGCGTAAGACATGCATACAGACTAGTATATCATTTCAATTCCCTTATTAGTTAAGACTTTACTTCATAAGAAATGCATACAGACAAGTAAATCATTTCGATCCCACTATTAGTTAAGACTTTATTTCATAAGAAATGCATACAGACAAGCGTTTCGATCCCATTATTAGTAAAGGCTTTATTTCATAAGAAATGCATACAGACAAGTAAATCATTTCGAACCCATTATTAGTTAAGACTTTATTTCATAAGAAATGCATACAGACAAGTAAATCATTTCAATCCCGTTATTAGTTAAGACTCTTTATTTCATAAGAAATGCATACAGACAAGTAAATCATTTCGATCCCCTTATTAGTTAAGACTCTTTATTTCATAAAAAATGCATACAGACACATAAATCATTTTAAATCCCTTTACTTTAGTTTCACAGTGGGATGTCTGTATACAGAAATCGAAACAAACTTACAGAAAAAATCATTATGCCGCCCGAACGAAAGAAACAAACAAATTACAAGAAAAAAAAAGGTGAACAAATTATGTAGACTGTCTCAAGCCAATGCTGTTATCTCCCCAGACTACACCACACTTTGGCCTGCAATGAAAATGAACAGTAAAATGAACAGTGAAGATGACTCTGTTCCACACAAACTCACCAACATGAACAATGTCAGGCTGTCCATGGAAATATTCCCCGATGCCATGGCCGCAGAACTCCGGCACCACACGGTAACCAGCCGACTTGGCACACTTGCTGCAAGAACATTCACAGCTGGTGAACAGGGAATAAGGGGGATCTTCAAGCATGAAGGCCCCTGACTGTTTTTAAGGGTACATCTGTCGCAAAAATGTACTGCTTCACACTTGCTGTGTCACATCAGTGTAGTGTTGGGTTACGTTGTGTTGGTTTACACTGCACCGGGTAAAATTTGACAGTTTGTTGATACCATGGGAAACGTCTCAAATAATATCCTCCTGCTTGCATGAACATATGTGTGTGTGTGTGTGTGTGTGTGTGTGTGTGTGTGTGTGTGTGTGTGTGTGTGTGTGTGTGTGTGTGTGTGCATGTGCATGTGTATGTGAGTGTGCGCGTCCATGTGCAGATGTGTGTGTGTGTGTGTGTGAATGTGTGCATGTGCACGTGTGTGTGCATGTGTGCCTGTGTGCATGTGCACGTGTGCACCTGTGTGTGCGTGTGTGTGTGCATGTGTGTGTGTGTGTGTGTGTGTGTGTGTGTGTGTGTGTGTGCGCACATGTGTGTGTGTATGTGTGTGTGTGTGTGTGTGCGTGCACGCATATGTGTGTGTGCGTGTGTGTGTGTGTGCGTGTGTGTGTGTGTGCGTGTGTTGTGTGTGTGTGTGTGTGTGTGAAGCCTGTGCAATTATTCAGCAGCTTACAGCTTTGCACTTCACATCACATGACTGTCCTAAAGCTGTGTGCCTGTTAGATATAAGCTGGGCCCCTCTAGTCTGGATTGTGATGTGTGGATTGTCTAACCTTTGCCAGCTCCTATCGTTACCGACTTCATTGTTTTCCAGAGAAGCTGATCCCCCTTACACGGAGTACAACGTGGCTGCCTACGTCTTGAGGCAGGACTGATATCAAGCATTTCCCCAACTCACCATTTCCATTTACAGATCATGTCCAGCAAATTCAGTTTACAACTCAATTCACCCAGAAGCCAACCTGAAATTTTTTTTCTGAGCAGTACAAAGACTGATGTGTGCAACACAGCCCACAAACAGTGCCAAGTCAATCCAGTATGCATGAGAGAGAGGACTAGTCACACACACACACAAAATTGAAAAAAAATTGATCCACAAGTAGGAAATCAACAGATTTTTCCTGCCTGATATGAAGGATTTCTGCGTGAACATTTGGTCCACTCTCTCAGGGGGAGATTTCACACCACTGCACGGCTGGTTCCGACTGAATCCACCATGCCAGCGAAAGATAGGACTGGTCATGAAAAGAACAACAAACTGAAAAGGTGATCCGCAAGTAGGAAATCTACAGATGTTTCTTTCCTGTTATTGTTATGAAGGATTTCTATGTGAACATTTGGTCGACTCTCTCATTGGGAATTTCACCCTACTGTATGGCCCCAACTACTTAAAAAAGAAAAAGAATAAAAAAAGGAAAAAAACAACAATTTTCTTCATGAAATGTATTAAACAAATCTTAAATAAATGTTAGTGAACCACCCAGAGAAACGTGGACAAACGAGTCACCTTCATGTTCTTCACAGGTGTTGTATGAAGATTTCCATGGGGACACCTCGGCCACATTTCGGGTGGCAGATGTGGAGGAGGCTTAACCTTTTCGCGACGCACCGTGCGATAGTGACGGCAACTCTGTCGACCCGTTCACGACGAGCCGTGCACTGGTGACGGCAGTACTGCTGTACTGCCGGGACGTGCCGTGCCTCCGTGACGGCACAACTATAAAAATTCCCAAGCTCTCTCGTCTACCCTATAGGGGATGCAGCTGCCATAAATATTTAGAACAGGGTTCTAGCCACTGGGAGGGTAAGTTTACATGCACTAGCGATGACCTTTGTGACCTTAGAGCAGTCCGAACAAAGAGACCCGTCTGGCACTGTAAGGCATGTGTGGAATTTCCTGCCTCACCAACATATCGGGCAGAAGGAGAATGACATGTGGTTTTAGAACTGGTTCAGTAAAGTAGTTCAGAAAATGAGGGGGTAAAGGTGTACACGTTTTTTCGAAAAGAATCTGAGCTTCATTTTTATTTGCTCTGTGTATTTAATAGTTTTATAAGTCGTATCATCTGAAACAAAAACAGTGAAAAGTGTGTACTGTGTGCAATGATTTAAATGCCTTTAAAAAAAAAAAAAATTCACTTGGATTACACATATTGAATACCTCATGCTTTGTCTGCATCTGTTCAAAGTAAGAGCGAAGTTTTATGCCCCTTTTCTTCCTCATTTGCTGTTGTCATACTAACCAAACAAACGTAAACTAGATTGTGTTCTCCTACATTTTACTTATGTTGTTTCCGTAACAAAAACATTGCTATTTTACAAAAAATATATTTAATTCTATGCTCATTACAAAGTTTGCACTTTACCCTTTCCGTTGATATATAACAACTGCTTGTTAGGCTTATATATTAGGACACGTAAAATAAAATTTAAAAAGTGCGAAAATCGCACGTCTGCAACGTTGTAAGCACGTGCGGTGCACGCGCATGCAGGGAAGCGGCGTTGCTCTGCCGCGCTCGTCTGGAAAGTATCGACAGACGGCCACACCCCACGTCTCGGCACCGTCTGGCCAGTTCCACCAGCCGCTGGCCGGCCTCCTCCACACGTCTCCCACCAGAAATGTGGCCGAGGTGTCCCCATGGAAACCTTCATAGAATACCTGTGAAGAACATGAAGCATTCGCTGACCATAGGAGAGATGGAAAAGGTGGAATAAAAGGGTGAGGGGGGGGGGGGGGGGGGGGGGGGGGCTAGGGGTGTCTGTTCAGCTTATGGGATGAGACTCCAAGATTCTCTACGGGGTTTAGGCCAACATCCAACACTGAACAACTCGGGAAGAGGTCATACACACATATCAACTCAATGAAATACACTAATTACAACAGGGCCTGTGGTCATACATTACTTTCCATTAATCATTTTGTTTAATTCTATCACTCTCTCAGAACATCTGAAACCTAGACAATGTTCATTCATTCAAACTTCTGCTTGACAACGATGGGCAGACATTCGGCGCCCAGTTCTGTAGCTCTGAAGGCAAACATAAGCTTGTCTGTGAGCAAAAATGATCTTCACTTAGCCTGACTCTACAAACAAGCAATCACAGTCATTAGTGGGGACTTGATAACTGATGTCCAGACTACTGCAGACACCACTGAGCACCCCACACATGATGCTGCAGCAGTGCACAAGTCCCCTGGGTGCTGCTTCACAACAACCTGATTCCGACTGCTCACCACGGACTGCTGATGCAAAGGCTGCGACAGAAGGTGCCTGGGTGTAGCTTGGGTAGAGTCTGTGGTATTGAGAGTAATACCGTTCAGTAGGCAGAGAAAACTGAGACAATATAAAGTACATACTTTACATCGGCTGATGTAACTTGATTTTCACCATTTACCAGGAACATTGCACATGTATGGATATAATACATATCCCATACCAATGGAATCATAAGATGCGACCTGTAATCAACTCAGTGTACCTTGTGGAGTCCCACAATTGATCAATACAGGTCTACCTTTTTCAAATTTTACCGAAAACGATGATTTAACAAAAGCCCTTCTAAATACACATTAAAAGCATTCTAAAAATTATGAAATATTCTTTAAAATTTATAAAATATTCTAAAAGTAATACAACTGATCAACATGGAACATTTACATCACATAAACAGACACCATTTTGACTACCATTCTGCTTCAAAGTGATTCATGAATATGAACGTTCATAATGCACCCGATACACCTCAAACCCAGCACAATCTTACTGTGATATCCACATTGATAATGTCCCCATCACACAGCTCTCTGTCATCGGGGATGCCATGGCACAGAACGTTGTTGACAGAGGTACACACAGACTTGGGGTAGCCACGGTACTGCAAGGGTGAAGGGTAGGCTCCCATGGAAACGCACTTCTCATGGACGCGCGCGGTCAATTTCATCCGTCGTCATGCCAACCTGTTCAGATATATCAAACCTGGGAAAATGTGTCTGTAGATAGGACTGTTGAAACATTCTTGAAACACGTGACATATGGATGTGTAAACAGACACAAGAGCTAAAGAGTAGGGCACGGTAAGGTAAGGCAATACATCTTCTAAAAGCCTACCAGAAACTTCATTAAAAATCTTTCTTCCGTAAAATCTTAGATCAGATGAAGAATGTTAATCTCTTTTCAGAAACTCAAAGATCACGTCAGGTGGGACATCTCTGAACAAGGTTTTCATGGACTCTGCTGTAAAGTGTTTATGTCTCACATCGTGCAAGTCCCAACAATCTACAAGAATATGTTTCACTGTGAATAGAACGTGACATGGAATGCACCACGGAGCTTCTTCACCTTTTTAAAAGATAACAATGGTGTAAAAAGGAGTGGCCTGTGTGCAAGCGGCACAAGACTGTTTTGTCTTGATGGCCACCTCAGGAACATGGTAAAACCTCTTTCAGGTTTGGATAGATTTTAAATAGTTTGTTATCCGTCTGCAAGGTCCATTTCTCTTGCCAGAGGTCTTTGACATCATCATTAACTTAGGGCAGGTCTCCCACACAGTCACAGGTAACGAAACACTGACTTTCAGTTCATCAGCTCCTAAACCACCGTGTACATGATGTGTGTGTACACACACACACACACACACCCCATCTTTTTTTTAATTCCATTTTTTTTTTTTCATTTAAATCTTTTCAAAGTCATTAGAGTAATAACGGAAGAACTGTTTGCCCCACACTTGTTTTCCCCCCACTACTACACTGTTTAACATATAAAATCATTTAGAAACAAAGACAATATTCATTCAAAAAAAGGACAAGAAGAAGAAAAGAAAACTGCTGCAACTGTGCAGTTACAATCTGTAGTCTAAGCAGACACCACGCCGTCACTGAACACGCCCAAAGCACAATGACAGGTGGCTGACCTGACTTGCCCACCTGAGGTAAAGACACTCCGGTCACTCAAATTCAAATGCCAGCTATAATATCGAAAAGCCCTTTCCTTCTTGCTTCAACCATAATCCAAGCCCCTTTGTGTATCTAAAATGTAAATGAACTTAGTCCACTCTTACTGCTTATGTGCGAACGAGTATGTGAGAACCCCAAGTTTGATCTAAACTCCATCCCTAGTCAATCTCTCTCATCAAAATTCTTTTAGTTGTACCACTGTCACAATTATACGGTGAACTTGCAAAGGTTTTATTCAACGCTCCAACAAATGCATCAAGTTAATAAGTTATTTCAAGACGTATTTCACCCTTGGACAATCAACTGTCACTATGCTCAACTACCACTAACTGTTGTGTTCACAATATAACCAAAGGTGTGCTTATTTTGGCTCATAAGTAATTATTTACTTGCCTAGATAATAAAAAAAAACCCACCACCTACGATACACTGGAAAATGAGCTGTGTTACCTTAATGGATGTGTTCATTTTTGAGAAACTTGTATCTTCCTGCTAATGTCTGTCAAGATAACTGTTCAGATGTATAAACTTCAGTTAAGGCTCACTGGAATGCTAGCATGGTACTTTTTCAATGGTAGCATTATTCCACAGTTTATCTCTGTGCGCGAGTCTGCTTGTTTTGACACACTCATGTGTCTGTCTGTGTGTGTGTGTGTGTGTTTTGTGTTGTGTGTGTGTGTGTGTGTGTGTGTGTGTGTGTGTGTGTGTGTGTGTGTGTGTGTGTTGTGTGTGTGTGTGTGTGTGTGTGTGTGTGTGTGTGTGTGTGTGTGTGTGTGTGTGTGTGTGTGTGTATGTGTGTGGGTGTGTGTGTGTGTGTGTGTGTGTGTGTGTGTGTGTGTGTGTGTGTGTGTGTGTGTGTGTGTGTGTGTGTGTGTGTGTGTGTGTGTGTGTGTGGTGTGTGTGTGTGTGTGTGTGTGTGTGTGTGCTTTGAGTTAGAATTAGTATTTTATCACGTTTCTGTAATATGCGCATAGGGCTCTGTGAGGTAACGCGCTGTATAAATATCCTTTTACATCACATTACATTACATTATACTGGGTAATCTGGTTGGGAGGTACAGACAAGTAGAAAGTTAAATAACTAGTGCTTAATTAGTGCTCTGACTACACCCGAGTCTGTCCCTCACCAGCTGATTCACTGTGTGCATCACACAGCTTTCTGCCGTCCAGTGGCCGTCACTGTCAAGGTTGCAGGTCAACTGATGAGTGATGTAACATTGAAACATCACATCTCTGCTTCATGGTGAAAATACGGCATCATGCTGCCATGTACCATGATGTCTTTGTATCACCTCCACCTTGCTTTCTGTTCACTTGCTGATACATGGACAGCTACATTTTTTATTTTAAAATCATTGTGATTGGATCATGACAGGTAATGTGATATAACAAACGCTTGTGTTGAAGAAGGAAACAAAATGTTTGAAAACCTTGTTTTCTGTTCAAAGTGTCTCACGGCAAATTACCATGTATTAGAAGCTTGGGCCTTCCGTACGTTTCAATTAAAACATTTTTTATTAATGTTTTGGGTTTTCTTTTTGGTTTGTTTTCTTTTCGTTGTTTCTTTTTTTTTTTAATCACAGTGCTAATACACTGCTTGCGAGTCATTATAACGCAGACACATGCAATGGACACATGGACCAAGTTGCTTGCTTTAATAAGAGATATTTTGTCATATCAGTGTCTCAGTTCAGCTCAGTTCAAAATGAACTTTGATAAATTTTCAGCCAACCCATAATCGTTAAGCCCTTTCATTGTTATGATTTTCTCAGTGTTACGACAGCTTTGTTGTATGGAAGCTACTGTTAATATGATGCTAGCGTCTGTAATTAATGTGTGAGTGTGCATGTGTGTGTCTGCGTGTGTGTGAGTGTGTGTGTGTGTATGTATGTGTGTGTGTCTGTGTATGTCTTTATGTGTGTGTATGTATGTGTGCATGCATGTATGTGTGTATGTATGCGTGTGTGTGTCTTTATGTGTGTATGTATGTGTGCGTGCATGTACGTGTGTGTGTGTGTGTGTGTGTGTGTGTGTGTGTGTGTGTGTGTGTGTGTGTGTGTGTGTGTGTGTATGTGCATGCATGCATGTGTGTGTGTGTGTGTGTGTGTGTGTGTGTGTGTGTGTGTGTGTGTGTGTGTGCGCACGCATGTATGTATGTGTGTGGTGTGTATGCAAGAACGAGAGAGAACGGGAGAGAGTCCCAGAGCATTCTGCTATCACCAAACCTTTTTTTCATATCCTCACCTCCAGATAAGCACCAGTAAACCGTAGAAGGTTAGCTGCCAGAGCACAAGCCTTTCTCATCCCCTCCACCTGTTCCTCTGTCTTCACTTCTACCTCTGATGGCGCCACAATAGCCTCTGCTCCATGGATGGCATATGGGGGCTTGACGATACTGTCTGGCACTGTCCGCACCGGCCCCACCTTGCCTGGAGATACGATGTGATACTGGCGCTTCCTCAGACTGTGGATGAAAGGAATGATGCTGAGATGTCGGCGGATCTGATCTGGGCTCCTGTGTTGACGCACCTGGAGAGCCAAGATGCTGCCAAGGTATTTTAGACAGGTGTACGTCATGGTCCGGTTTCTGCAGGATGGATGTTCCCCTGTTTGTCAGAAAAAATTATCTTGAGGATAATCCCAAAGCAGGTACTG
>JADBJO010005056.1:92500-102500 GCA_016801955.1 Conus betulinus | reverse complement strand
CTAGTCTGTCTTTACAAAAGTACTGTGATTTTTTCTATTTTCTCGCCTTTTCATTCTTCTTCACTTTCGTAAAAGTACTTCGATTTTCTTTTGATTTGTTCTTTTTCAGGATGTTAATAAGAGCGCTGTCAGGTGGATATAATAAGCTGGTCGACAGTCTCTCTCTCTCTCTCTCTCTCTCTCTCTCTCTCTCTCTCTCTCTCTCTCTCTCTCTCTCCAGGACTGCTTTTCACTCGTTTACCTAAAAAATAGAGAAAAAATCTCACCGGGTTTCTTCTTTTTTTTTGTTTTCTTTTTTTTTTTTTTTTCTTCTTAAATTTGTGATCTATTTTGCTCAAATTTTTATGCCTACTTTCTCACGGTTTCATACATGTTTTTGTCAAACTTTGGAGTGAAGTGTTGTGATGTTGTTGCTCATTATGTGCCCATCTGCTTAGCCTAAAGCACTGCGATTGTTGTTTTTTGTTGTCGTACCCTGGCTTAAAGACTCCAGAGTTCATCCAAACAGCCAAAGTACTTGAACACTATGATACAAATGCATCAGCTGGGATGAGAACATTACGTGTGTGACCGTTGTTGATTACCCTGCCACATGGGCAGCCACACTCCGACTTCGGAGGATTTTGGAGACTGATAATGTTATGGTAGGAACTTGTCACAACTGAAGACAATCCCTGCACAACTATACAGAGCATAACAACATTTTCCTGTAGCCTTGGAGTTCTAGCCTATGTCAATTGGTCTGACACAGCCTTAAGCCGGAGCACTGCGATTGAAAGCACTAGCTCTCAAGCGCACCCCTCCAAAACAGGCCGAGGCTTGTTACATCAATGTTTGATTGTGTACATCTGGCAGCTCAGTTCTTCAACATTTGTTTGTTTGTGTGTTTGTTTTTTCACCCTTGCCTGCAGTCACATTTTCAAAACTTTTTGTCAGTTGTTTTTCTCTCTCACACACACAATTTTTCAAGGCTTTTTTTTCTTCTTTTTTTTTTTTTCCTTTTTTTTGTGTGTGTGTCATGGGGATAGGGGAGGGAAATCCGATTCCCTTAAGTTACGTATGAATTTGAATAAGGGGCGGTAACTGTACAGAAGAAAAAAAAAGAGATCCTACCCCGTCTTCACTCCACCCACTCATTCTCCACCAGTTTCGTTCAGCTTCCTTCTCCTGTATTTCTGTTCATTAATTTTTCTAAATACATAATTATGCATTGTGTCATTTCTTTTTTTTTTTTTTTTTTTTTTTCACGGTCTCTGATCACATTCCGCTGGATTTCGATCTATGTACAAAGTCATCTTCCATTTTGTTGGGTATCTTTTGACTGGTATGTTTGTGATATATTCATAACGTCTTAACACCATTCATATATGGTGTCCCTTGTCCTGAGTTCCACGGGCTTCATGCGTTTGTGGATGAACGTGTATTGTGGAGGTATTTATATGATTTTTTATTTTCCAGTGCGTTTGGATCCGTCAGTTTAAACGCATGTTATTTTCCTCATGCTCGAAATAATGTCGGTATCCCACATCAAAGCACCAACATGTCCAAACCTGCATCTTGGGAAGTCTGTTAGTTGGTGATCTGCGTGAAAGTATCGCACACATATGCATACACGCATGCATGCACGTGCGCATGCACGCGCGCGCGCGCGTGTGCGCGCACACACACAGACACACACACACACACACACACACACACACACACACACACACACACACACACACACACATACTGGGAGAGAGAAAAAAAAGTTTCACGGAGTCGATTATGGCAGTTTTCAACAGCTGTAAGCTTAAACTCCACCAAGAAGCCTTCATAATTACGTAAGCGTCTCGCATCATGGAATGGAAGCTGACATCAAAGGTTTAAAGAATGTGTTTTATGATGAACACACACACACACACACACACACACACACACACACACACGAACGCGCGCGCGCGCACACACACACACACACACACACACACACACACACACACACACACACACACACACACACCACACACACACACGCGTGAATCCGAGTTGTGAGGATTGTTACTCTGTTCGAGTGCCAGTATTCTTTTCATTGTTGTTTTACAAATGTGGAATTATTGATCGTTTCTCAAACTTTAGTTTTTATTGTTATTTTTAATTCATAAAGTTGCGTTCCTCTTTGGTGCTTTTACTGATGTGCATTTCTGATGGTTGCTTTTTATTGATGCAGTATTTTTATGGTTGCTTTTGACTGATGTTGCATTTTTGATGGTTGCTTTTTACTGATGTTGTATTTTTGATGGTTGCCTTAAAAAAAATACTGATGCTGTATTTTGATGGTTGCTATCACTGATGTTGTATTTTTGATGGTTGCTATCACTGATGTTGTATTTTTGATGGTTGCTATCACTGATGTTGTATTTTTGATGGTTGCTATCACTGACGTTGTATTTTTGATGGTTGCTTTCATTGATGATGTATTTTTGATGGTTGCTTTTCAACTAATGTGGCATTTTTGATGGGTGCTTTTCACTGATGTTGTATTTTTGATGATTCTTTTCGGTGATGCCTTTCTTCTTTGTTACTGATGTTGCATTTTTGATAGTTATTTTTGTAGAGGCAGTTTTTTTTTCCTTTGTTGTTGCTACAGATGTACTTTTTATGTTTTTAAAAGATTTTTCTCAGAGGTAGCATTCCTCTTGTTGTTTTCGCTGATGTTGTATTTTTGATGGTTGTTTTTCAGAACTTGCATTCTTCTTTGTTGTCAGCTTTTTAGCTATGTTGCATTTTTTTTATAGCTGTTTGTTTGTCTGTTTTTTTTTTTTTCTCCCTGAAATTCTTGACCAGTTTCAAGGTTGGAATCATGGGCTTCAGATCCACTGATTAATTTATTCGGCCAAACAGTTCTCTCTTGTACTTTTTTTTTTTTTTTTTTTTTAGTTTAATCTGTATCAGTACTCTTGTACTATTAATCTGTTCTGAGTCAGCATTCTGATACTTCATATCAAACTGTTCATCAAATATTATTTAACAAAACTCGATGCATTATTTTGGTATATGAAAGAAACTATTAAACACATTTTTTTCCCCACACACTCAAAAAAATGCAGGTGTGGTTTTATTTTTTGTATGTGTTTATGTTGATGTCAAAGTTTCATTGCATGTATGTGTGCCTGTCTGTCTGTCTGTTTGTCTGTCTGTCTGTCTGTCTGTCTGTCTGTCTGTCTGTCTGTCTACCTGTCTACTTAACCCTTGTTTTGATCAGTCTCTTTGTATGTCGTCCTCTATCTCTGTCTCTCTTTCTCCCTTCCACCCTCTCTCCCTCCCTCCCTCCCTCTCTCTCTCTCTCCTCTCTTTGTGCTCTCTCTCTCTCTCTGTTTCTCTCTCGCTCTCTCTCTCTCTCACCCTCTCTCTCTCTCTCTCTATCTCTTCCTCTCTCTCTCTCTCTCTGGCTCTCTCTCATCTCCCTCCCTCCTCCCTGTGTGGTGTGTGTGTGTGTGTGTGTGTGTGTGTGTGTGTGTGTGTGTGTGTGTGTGTGTGTGCGTGCGTGTGTGCGTGTGTGTGTGTGTTCTCTCTCTCTCTCTCTCTCTCTCTCTCTCTCTCTCTCTCTCTCTCTCTCTCTGTCTGCCTCTCTCTTCCTCTCTCTCTCTCTGTCTTTCTCTGCCTGCCTGTTTTCTCTCTCCCCCTCTCTCTCTCTATCTCTGTCTTTCTCTGCCTGTCTGTCTCTCTCTCCCTCTCTCTCTCTTTGTGTCTCTCTCCCTCCCTCCCTCCCGCATCTCTCTCTCTCTCTCTCTCTCTCTCTCTCTCTCTATCTCTCTCTCTCTCTCTCTCTCTCTCTCTCTCTCAGTTGGTCTACCAGCCGGTATTACCATTTTCTAACTACTCATCAGCTTCTTTGTCACACGCCTATCTACTTATCTTACTTGTGTATTCCAAAGACATGTTGCTTGATCTTGATTGCCAGTTTCAATTCCGTTGATTATTCGATGACCAGATGAAATTTTCGATGATCCATACATCGTTCTTTTTTTTTTTTTTTGATTGCTTTTGTTTGCTTCTCATTTTTGTGTTTAGTTCATATGTCTGCAAGCGTTTGAAAAAATAAATGAGACGGTTGTTTTTGCTTCTGGAGAGAGAGATCAACAACGCCCAGCCCAATTTTCAAGGTCTTGTGCTGAGGGACTAGCACTCAGCCTACCACTCAAAGTCTAGTCAAGGACGACTAGCTTCCAGCCTTCCATTCAAGGTCTTGTGTGGACAAAGACTACCACCCAGCCCACCATTTCAGATCTAGTAGAGAGGGAGAGGGGTGGGGGGTGAGGCTAGAACACGGCCCATTGTTCACGGGTCTAGAGTAGAAGGACAAACACCCAGGCCCACCATCCAAGGTCTGTTGAAGAGGGACTAGCACCCAGCCGACCATTCAAGGTCTATTGAAGAGGGACTAGCACCCAGCCCACCATTCAAGGTCTAGTGAAGAGGGACTACCACCCAGCCCACCATTCAAGGTCTGTTGAAGAGGGACTAGCACCCAGCCGACCATTCAAGGTCTATTGAAGAGGGACTAGCACCCAGCCCACCATTCAAGGTCTAGTGAAGAGGGACTACCACCCAGCCCACCATTCAAGGTCTAGTGAAGAGGGACTACCACCCAGCCCCACCATTCAAGGTATTGAAGAGGAACTAGCACCCAGCCCATCATTCAAGATCTACTGAAGAGGGACTAGCACCCAGCCCACCATTCAAAGTCTATTGAAGAGGAACTAGCACCCAGCCCACCATTCAAGATCTACTGAAGAGGGACTAGCACCCAGCCCACCATTCAAAGTCTATTGAAGAGGAACTAGCACCCAGCCCACCATTCAAGATCTACTGAAGAGGGACTAGCACCCAGCCCACCAGTCAAGGTCTATTGAAGAGGGACTAGCAACCAGCCCATCAATCAAGGTCTTTTAAAGAGAGACGACCACCCCGCCCATCATTCAAAAATCTAATGAAGAGAGTACCATAAATTTTCCATACCCACTGCTGTTTGGTGGACTTAAGAAGACCTAAGAGGTCGAAACGCGTCGTGTTTTGTCTTGTGAATTGTTTCTCCCTATGCCCTGGGGGACTTACTAATATATATATTTTTTTTTTTAAACTTGTCTCAGTTCCTGCCTGCAGTCATCTCACTGTGAAACTGACTTGTTCTGACGTATGACGTAACCTTAATCGTCATTTTGTAGATGACGTTGTAACTAAAAGATTAATGACGCAATCTAACATGAGTTTTTCTATAGGTCAGATGGAATGGAGTTCAGTTTCAGTGTTTGTGCCTTGTGATCCGATGTCCCCGAGTTACGGAAAAGAACAGTTTAGAAGAGAGAGAGAAAAAAAATCTGTTGATGCCTGTAACGACAACCTGCTGATTCGGAGCATACAGCTATGTAAAAGCTGCCGCTGTTTCAACACACGGTAAATTGAAAGCAATGAGCATGAAGATGTAGCACAGGCCGCCTTAATACTGATTATTGATTTAATTAAGTAAAGAACAAGTCAAGTGAATTGGTTTGTGCCACTGGGATTTTTTTTTTTTCGTTATAAATGCAACGTATCTCGTAAGATATTTTGCTTCGCTTTTTGTTTGTTTGTTTTTTTTAGCGCAGAAAATATCGGACGCAATGAAATTTTCGGAACAAAGGCACTACGTAATCGAGCAGCGGTGCCTGAGACACGGGGAATTCTCTCTCTAGACATTCTTTGGTTCTTCAACTTTGGGAAAGAACAATTAATGGTCAATGTTTAGGAATCAAATATTGATTCAGGTTGCATCAGTTGTAACAATTCAAACATTGTGTTTTTCTTCAACATATAGCGTATAGTACATAAAAGGCGCTTTCCAGTTCAGTTCCATTCAGTATTCGCCGGACAGAAGGCATGTTTCATTGGTTTGATAGCACGGCGATTGCAGACTGAAGTTAAAACATGAAAAAAAAAAATTAAAATACCGAATCGTCAAATATTTGAACATTTAGTTTCACGTCTTAATTCTACCAGGGGTCATTGTTCTGTGAAATCCTTGAAAAGTCATTGCTATCGTAACTCAGGGCGTGTTTACCTGCACATTTTCCCCTCCAAATATTTACGTATTTCCATTGTTTGTTCTTGCCCTAATTTAAAAACAACAACAACAACAACAACAACACACTCTGTATGTCTCATCACTGTGATGTTTGTTACCGTTCATTGACTGTTCAGAATTTCAACTTTTCTTTCCAGAAGAGAAAAAAAGAAAGTATGTTTGAAGGTGGAGTTGTCGACAGTGAAAGCCTGCCCCCCTTCTCTCTACCCCCCCCCCCCCCCCCCCCCCCCCCCCCCCCCCCCCCCCCCCCCCCCCCCCCCCCCCCCCCCCCCCCCACCCCCCCCCCCCCCCCCCCCCCCCCCCCCCCCCCCCCCCCCCCCCCCTGCTCCCGAGTGAGGTTACACACAGCAGCCCTGCTGTGAAAATCGGCACTTTGCTTGGCCTAAACCGGTGATACTTAGTTTTATACGCAAAAAGAAAAAAAATGTTTGAAGTTTTACTGTTCAGACCAAACAGTGTAAAACGTCAGCCAGTGTCTCTCATACATCAAACATCCAGAACCAAAGACAATAATGAACATGATGGGGTGTTATATGTAGACCGTCACAAACGTACAATTCAGTGAACAGCAAACTCCTCAGTCTTTTCTTCATGGTAGCTAAGACTCAAAATCGACCATCCCTGATCTTCCCACACATGTATTCGAAGACTGTAGCTCTGACAGAATTTGAATAAGTTCTGTATTCCTTTATTCGTAAGCATGGGAGTCTGCCATTTTTGTGACTCGGGTAGTACAAGTCGAGCGTATGGTTATGTAACTGTTTCAAGAAAATACGATCTCTGCATACGATATAATGAAAAATCAAAAAGAACGGTCCGCCTTGGCGTAAGGCTGTGTCAGGCTAGAACACCAAGGCTACATCAAAATGTTATGCCCTGCATAGTTATGCGGGGACTGTCTCTTCAGTTGTGACAAGCTCCTAGCATAATATTACCAGTCTCCAAAATCCTACACACAATGTTCTCATCCCCAGCTGATGCATTTGTAACATAGTGTTCAAGTACTTCGGCCGTTCGGATGATTCCTGGAGTCTTTTACTGTTTCCGCCAGGGTACGACGACGACGACGACGACAACACATAACAAACAACAACAACAACAAAGGAACTGCTTTTTTTTTTTTTTTTTTTAATTCGCATTTTCATTTTCGACGAAAGTGAAAATGACAATCAAAAGTGGTGTCTTCCTTCTGTTTATCGAAAGACTGGTAGTTCTGAATGTGAAGCATCGCTCCTGCACACACCCCCAAAGCAAACCTGATTCTTGATTTTTTTTTTTTTTTTTTTTTTACTCATGCCAATCAACAAGTTGAAAAAAAGGGAGGAATTAGGAGAAAGAAAAAAGTAAAAAGTTGATTTTACACCCTTTCCTCAAAACACGTTGATAAAGAAAATGAAAAAAAAAAAAAAGAAAAGAAAAGAAAAGAAAAGAACAACAACAACTAAAAAACCCACACAAACGAAGAAAAAAAAAAGTCGACTGTACATCCATTTCTGAAAACACACACCAAGAAAGAAAGAAGGAAACAAACAAATAAAAAAAAAGTCGATTGTGCATTCTTTCCTCAAAAACACACTAACACTATCCTCAAAACACGTTAACAAAGGAAGGGGGAAAAAAAAAGAAAGGAAAAAGAAGGCAACAAAAGAAAAAAAAAAAAAAAAAGGTCGATTTTACATCCTTGCCTCAAAACACACTAAGACTTCTCTCAAAACACACCATTAAAAGAAATGAAAGGAAAGAAAGCAGAAAACGAAAACGAAAGAGGAAAAACAGTTGATTAAACATCCTTTCCTCAAAAGACACTGATAAAGAAAGAACTAAAAAAAAAAAAAAAAAAAAAAAAAAAAAAAAAAAAAACGAAAAAGAAAGAAGGGAAACACATGAAGAAAAAAAGGTCGATTTTTACATCCTTTCCTCAAAACACACTCATCTCCCTAATACAGAGTCCCCGTTCTTCAGATACGAACTAACCTTCAAACATGCCTTCTCACCCTGCTGCCTTATTTCCGTCTGAGGTTGAAGCGAATTCAGTTAGAAACCACATCCACTAAATGTTTTGTAAATATTCAGAATAAACATACAGGTCGGCATCTATTTCAACCCATTCGGACTTTCTCTTCGGCGATAAGAGGAGAATAGGAAGCCCATAAATCTATCTCTTGAAGAAAAACTGAACAGTTTGTGCTCGTTACCGCAACTATGAGTCTGCGTTAAAGTCGACTTGGTACACACACACATACACACACACACACACACACACACACACACACACACACACACGCGCGCGCGCCAACCTTTCATCTTCAAACCTTTTTCCTTAACGCTTCTCTGAAAACGCAAACAAGCAAACCAAACGTGTATTCAAATGAGGGTTTCTCTCTTCTCCAGCCCAGACATCCTCATCCCCGAAGACAGCCGCATCTGAAACAGTGGGATCTCTGTTCTCCGCGTAAGGAATCACCACCCCACTCGAAAGACATCCACGGCGAAAAGTTGTGGACTCTGTCCTACAACCCTAATCCTGGGCGTCACCCCCCAACAGACAACCGCGTCTGCAAGTGGGATCTCTCTGTCTCTCTCTCTCTCTCTCCATTGCAGACGTTGTTCCCAAAGATAATCCTTCAGTGTGGGTCTCCCTCCTCCTTCCCCTCCTCCTCCCCCAGTTCAGACGTCATTCTCAAAGACAACTGCGTCATCATAAGTGTTTCAGTATCCTGTTCCGTTGCCGACGTCATCTCCAAAGACAACCTCGTCTAAAACTAAGTGGGATCACTCTCTTTCTCCATTCCAGACGTAGCCCCAAGAGACAACCACACCATTAGTTAGGATCTCTCTCTCCTCCTCCTCCTCCCTCCCCTCCTCAAGTTCAAACGTCACCCTCAAGGACAACAACATCATCATAAGTGCCCCAGTATCCTCTTCCAGTGCCGACAGTCATCTCCAAAGGCAGCCACGTTAAGGGCGTCTACCTTCTCCTCCCCCCACCTCCCACCCACTCCAGAAACAACACCTAACAAAGAACCTCATCTTCAGCCGGGGCCTGTCCCTCCTCCTCCTCCTCCTCCTCCTCCTCCTCCTCCTCCTCCTCCTCCTCCTCCTTTCCAGTCCAGACATCACCCTCAAAGCCAACCACGTCCCAAGTACCGTCTCATCTTCCAGCGCCAGCATCATCTCCAAAGACAACCACAACCACGTTGAAAGCGTCTACCTTCTCCCTCTCCCCCCTCCTCCACCACCCACACCACCCATTCCAGAAGCCACACCCTAACAAAATAATCACATCTTCAGTCAAAGAGCTCTCTCTCTCTCTCTCTCTCTCTCTCTCTCTCTCTCTCTCTCTCTCTCTCTCTCTCTGACTCTTCCGTCCAGGTCGTTCGCTAGCTTACCTCCCCCCTTTCCTTCAAGGACGAAGCTGCCTCTCCTCTCCAAAAGTGGGGTCACTCTTCTCCAAAAGCCCTGAAGACCCGCGTGTCCATCGGCGTCTCACTCCCGTTCCCCGCAGGCCTATGGCCGAACTGAACGTGGATGCCGGCAACCTGACCCCTCCCTGGATGGAGGACACCTTTCCCCAGGACCCCACCGACTCCGCGTCCTTCAAGGAGATGATAATCAAGGCCACCAACTCGTTGACGGTGAGGGGACTTAGAAGAGAGTGAGAGATGGTGGGTGAGAGCTTTCTGTCTGTGTGTGTGTGTGTGTGTGTGTGTGTGTGGATGTGGGTGTGGTGGTGGTGGTGTGTGTGTATGTGTGTGTGTGTGTGGGGGGGGGGGGGGGGGTGAGAGAGAGAGAGAGAGAGACAGACAGACAGACAAGACAGACAGAGAAAAAGAGTTCGTTTGCTTTTTGCTGTTTTTGTATGACAACACGTTAGGATAATGTAAATCAGTGACCAAG
>JADBJO010005056.1:80000-85000 GCA_016801955.1 Conus betulinus | reverse complement strand
AAATGTTAGCATTTCTTCCGAAATTGAGTTTGGCTGAATAAAGTATTGGTATATTTTGAAAACGTGGTAGTTAAATCTATTAAAGTGTTTTCCCCCCTTTAGTCCATTGCGTTTCCTTTTCTCCTTTTTCATCTCCCTTTTTTGTTTGAACCTCTTATAGACTAATTATTAATTTCAGCTGGCCTACAATCGAAGTTGTCTTAATAGATAATATTTACATAAACGTAGCTATATGGTAAAGAAAAATACCTAAGATACGCCTATTTCAGTGTCACTGTGATACAGTGATCAGTGACCCATGACATGTTCAACATTTTGGTCAAATTTTTATAAATGCAGGCATGTGATTGCTTTGGTCGGTTTAAGGTAATTCAAGTTAACTATCAAAGTTATAGAAAATTACTACCGCTCGTGGTTGAAACCGGTAGAATCAATCAATTATGTGTGTGTGTGTGTGTGTGTGTGTGTGTGTGTGTGTGCGCGCGCGCGCGCGCGTTGAAAGTCTAGAGTACAGAAAACGTTGAACAGAAGATGAACACACACACACACACACACACACACGCTCTCTCTCTCTCTCTCACTCACTGTCTTCTCTTCACGCACGCACACACACACACACGCACGCACGCACGCACGCACGCACGCACGCACACACACACACACACACACAGAATCAGTGTCCTAGCTACCCGCCTACGCATATCAAGAGAGTGATTTTCTTTTTTTTTTTTTTCAGAACCCCACCTTCACCCACCCTCATCGCAGCCCCAGCCCCAGCCCTCACTACCATCCTTCAGCTCAATCTCTCTGTCTCTCCTTCACCTTAATGTCTCGCTCCTGGCAAAGTGTGATGAACCATCTCAATCTGACAGAAGCCGATGCTTTTAAAATCCGCGCCCGATCGCCAGCCATTTTCCAAAATGTCAATCGTGTCCTTCGTCGTCCTCACGAGACCATTCAACTAGACTCTAAAAAAAAAAAAAAGGGGGGGGGGAGGGTGAGGGGAGAAGGAGAGAACAATATAGAGAGAGGGTGGACTGACCAAAGGGAGGGAGGGGGACTGACATGAAATGAACTAAGGAAGACAAATGAACCAACTCAATTAGGAAGCAAGTCTTTTTTCGTACACAGGTGATGCACGTGAAACACGTGGGCGTGGTGGGTGGCGTTTGAAAAAATCAGATGCTGCTTTGGTCCTTACAGTTTTGTTGTTGTTGTTTTGTTTCTGTCTTCCTGGTTAGCCTATTTCCTGACCTGACTGACATTATTCACTGGAAATACGTTGATGGCTTTTGATCCAGCAGTATGTAATCTTCCTTTGTTTTTATTTACAGAAAAAAAAAAAGTTTTCAGGCGTGTTTCCATCAGCCCTGGGTGAAAAGAGAATGTAATTGGAGTCTTTCTCTGTCTGTCTGACTTTCTGCCTGACCGTCTGTCTGTCTGCCCCCCCCCCCCCCCCCCCACGTCTCTCTCTCTCCCTCCCTCCCTCCCTTCCCTCCTCCCTCTCTCTCTCTCTCTCTCTCTCTCTCTCTCTCTTATCCCTAATACTATTTAAAGATAGAAATGATGATTTGAACTCGCAGCGGGATATCTACGATTCATGGCCTGGCGTATATAAAAACCAAGATGCAAAGCATATACTTCCAGTTTATCTTCAGTACGCGTGAGATATTCCATAAAGAGGGAGGAAAAACTGTTTTGGGCCGTTATAGCCGTTAGTAACGGCTATTCTGGTAAACATCGGCCATCATCCGTGACCATAATGAACATACCTACAAATTTTCCAGAAAGATCAGCCACGTACTTTCTGAGACATTCCATAAAGAAGAGAAAAACCGTTATGGGCCGTTATAGCCGTTAGTAACAGATATAACGGTAAACTAAAACGTCGGGCATCATCACTGACCCATAATGAACATACCTACACATTTTCAGAAAGATCGGCCTAGTAGTTTTGTCTGGAGCGAGTGTGGAACACATTTTGACCACGGACACACACACACACACACACACACACACACACAGCATTTCTTCGTTCCCATTTTAAAAGTACTCCCTGTTCTATAAGAACTTGGAGTACAAAAAGTTCACACACACACACACACACACACACAAAAAACACTTTTTTTTTTTCCAAATCGTTTGTAAGCTAAACCAGAATCCTACTGTTTACTGTTGAAAGATATATCGGAGGATTATGATCTTGTTATATACGAACATGAACACTGACATGAGTTTACAACCAAGATGTCGGCCAAATCCATGGGAGGAGGATGGCGCCCCCTGGAGGGAGAACGCGCGAGGGGGGGCTCGTTATTTCATTTTACCTGCAATTCATGCCATTTGAAAAGAGCTCGCTTTCGTGAAATATGAAATATTCTGCAGTCATACCTGAACAGCAGATTGTGCGTAGCAAAGACCATTGCCTTGATCCGACAAGTTTTGTGACGTCAAAGGGTGCCATGGCCAGGACGGACGTTGAACTCCGAGGGTCTCAGGTTCGAACCCGCGACAGTACCTGGTGCTTAAAAGTATGCAGCGAGATCTTTGGTACATCTCAGATGTGAAAGTGAGGTTCGACTAACGGCTGAACTCGCTTTGAGTGTATAATTTGTTTCATCCAGGTGCCACTGCGTGCAGACTGGTCCATATACGCTGCACCAATGCTATTAAGTTTCGAGACCACGCTGCCACGATTTAAAGCTGATAGAGAAATCAGTGACTAAGATGTCGAGCGTACGTACAAATTATTAACAGGCAGAGTATCATGTTTCAATTTCACTATTCTTGTAGCTTAGGTCCTAGAGCTCTGGCACAGCTCTCAGAGAGAAGTAGATACACACATTAAAGATCCAGTCGGCGATATCAGCACAGTTTTGATCACATGGTTATGGCAGCATCTTAACAACGCTGCCGGTCAATGTAATAATAACGTTCTGATGCGAGACTGTTGCACTTCGGAGCGGGAAACCGGCCTGCTCCAGTGTCTAGAAGCTGAAAGGTTTGATAGCAGACCGTACTCTGCCGTTGGTGAGAATTTTTTTTTTTTGTGGATGAGTGAAAAACTTGTGACTAGCTATTGGTAGAGGTTTTACGTCTTTACAATGGGAAAGCGGAATAGCAGAACCAGCAAACCGATAGACCTTTCATCTCTCTGTCGATCAACCAGAGCCAGACACTCTCCAGACCGTTACGAATCGGTAGATTTTCGAACCGATTCGTATTTCCCCACAGCTGGAGTGGAATCGGCGAAAACCGTATTATAATTCATGGTTTATGGGTGTCACCTTCATGTGCTTCAGCATAATTGTGTATTCCATGTTCTTGTTTAGAAGAAATATTTTGGTTTTAAGACAATGTGAAAATATAGAATGTTGTTAAAGGTCAAGACATATAAATATATATTATTTAGAAAATAAATTCGGATACTTATAACTATGCGAGCAGCTTTCAGACTCATTCTCATACTATGCGAGCAGTTTTCAAACTCATTTTCATGCATGTTGTGTAAGTATATTATTCATCCAACTTATATCTCTACAAGATGTGATAGTTATTTCACTACTGTATGTTATCTTCCCTCCTCGTTCCGTTGAGTTCAAAGTAGCTACATATTCAGTAGAAAGGCATACAACAAAGAAACAGACAAATATAACGCATAAAGCAAAAAGAACAACACAAAACAAAATAAATTTAACAAACTTGCTAAATTCCTCTGTTTTTCTATGAGATGAAACTAGTACATAATGAGTTTAAAGGCCAACCATTGAGAAAAAAAAAGGCAACTAAACTAAAGAAGTAAATAAATCACTTAATCGGTACATATGAACCTAAAACTGCCCGCTCTTGTAGAAGTTTCCTAGGCTGGGTCGGAGGGTAACCACGTATCCTGGATGTTAAGTCCCCCAAACATAATCAGAAACCTGTCGGCAATATTGAGCACAGTACATTTTTTCCTTAGGCTTTAGCCCTTAGGCTTTGCTGGCAGGGGCATCAATGCTTGAAGATAGGCACAGAATTAGACGACGTAGATTACCTATTCCTGATTGCTTCCCTTCCACTCGTTCGCAAAATGGCGCACATCTCAGCAGACGTCAATTTTAATGACACACAAAAATATATGTAAGTGAAAAAATACGCACAGCAGTGCACATAAATGACTTACGGATATGGGAAGTCAGCTGAAATTCATCTTTTTCATAAGTTTGGGCGAGGGAATGTGGTTGAGGAATTTTCGTCGAGTGTGTGTATGTGTGACAGTGAGACTGACCTAGTAAGTCTACACGTGTATGCTGTGAAGATGCTGGTGCAATAGCATTATCTCTGCGGCGTCCGGTATCAGTGTGGATAATTCAGGTATGTGTGCAGGTATCGAACGAAGCCTTGTTGTTTTATAGTTTACGTGTGATCGCTGTCAACACTTTCACGATATTCAGTAACCTTGTAATGACAATACATTCGTTCAAACTGCTGACATCTGTGTACTACAAGAACTGTTCTGCTATATCACCGATTGCTTGCATACCTGCGTGCGTGCGTGCGTGCGTGCGCGTGCGTGCGAGCGTGCGTGCGTGCGTGCGTGTGTATTTTGATGTAGTATCACACGCATACATCCTCACCCTCTCTCTGTCTCTGCTTCTCTCTGTCTGTCTGTCTGTCTGTCTGTCTGTCTGTCTCAATCTCTCTCTCTCTCTCTCTCTCTCTCTCTCTCTCTCTCACACACACACACACACACACACACACAACACACACACACACACACACACACACACACGCACGCACACACACACACACACACACACACAGTCTCTGACTATCTGTCTGTCTCTCTCACTTTCTTTGTCTCTATCTCTCTCTGTTTGTCCGTCTGTCTGCCTCTCTCCCTCTCTCTTGTCTTTAAATCTTGTTGCATAATTTAGCTTAGCAAGGACAGAATGGAAGAAAGGCTCTGCCCTAAAATCTAAATCCTTGATAGAATAAAAGTTTTCTGAGCTCTCTCT
>JADBJO010005056.1:55000-72500 GCA_016801955.1 Conus betulinus | reverse complement strand
ATGTATTTCACATGTAATTATCCAGATGAATGTACATGTAATGAATCCAGATGAAATACATTTAACGTGTAATGATATCCAGAAGGCTGAAAAACGGCTTGGCAGCGCTTTTATGAATTTAAAAAAAATCAACGTTATTTCTGCATGATGTACATAATTTGAATACGTTGCTATATTTTATTCACCGATCCTGCCTTTGCTTCCATGTAACTTTAAAACCAGGGAAAGACATTTCTCTTTTGCCGGCGGCTTTGGTTGTCGTTGTCTTTGTTGTTGTTGTTGTTGTTGTTTGTATTGCCTATCTAAATCTAGTTCCAACAATAAAAAAAAAGTCCATCCGAAAAAGTTGAGTGTCATAATGTCATATCACGGACGGCTGGTCGCCCTTTTCCTTTACGAGAGCAGACCTCCCTCCCCCCCCCCCCCCCCCCCCCCCCACCCCCCCCCACCTCCCCCCCCCTCTCTCCGAATCATAAGCTCTTCCTTGCAGTGATGAGATTGGCCTTACCCCTTTCCTCCCCCCCCCCCCCCCCTTCCTCTCCTCTCCCCTCTCTTCCCCCTAGTCAGAGGCAAAAAATGTGGTAGGTAGGTATATAGTTAGGAACTTCTTCTCTTTTTCTTTTTCTTTCTGCAGGAAGGCTGCTTTACCAAAATGTCTCTGGCGTATCGGAGAAAAATTCGGCGTGTGGGTGAAAGACGTGCAAGCATGGTCTCTGAGAAACCCTGGTGTGTCCTTCACAGCCAGAAAGAACTGGAAACAATCTCACTACCTGTGTCAACTTTTAGATTCACGTGCCATTCTCAAACACACACACACACACACACACACACACACACACGTGAAAAGTTCAAGCTATTCCTTCCATCAGTAAAAGTGAAATCAGTATTCAGTTGATGACTGCATAGAAAATTCTGAGATTTGCCCAACTCGGTAGGTAAATGATTGCGTAGGAATTCATCAGACCTGTTTGTGTGAGCGTTTCATAATTTCTCTTCCACTTTCTGGACAGTTTTAATACCTAACACTATAAAGAAACGCTTTTGAGCAAAGCTAGTGTACACAGTTCCTGTGCAGTTCAGTTAGGATAGCATCTCTGCCCTCAGGAATGCCCAAAATCAGTTCACTACAAACATCTCCATGCTTTTCTCGAGTGTTGCTTTCGAAATACGCCCTATGCTAGTCTGGATCAAGATCTAGATCATTGGGTACTTGTGCTCATTACAAACGGGCAGTCAAGTCTTGATGTTTCATAAGCATGTCTTGCTTATCGTCTGTCACCACCCGGTCTACAGTGTGACAATCTCTTACGTGAGCTTTTGCCTGTTCTGTGGACAGGTTCCGTACACTTTCGCCATTTTTTTATATTAGATTTCCAGGTACTTTTTCTTTTTTAAATCATTGTATGAACTTCTCCAACATCCCTGCATCCATTGCTTACCTTACTGTTAGTTCTGGAGTCCAGTGCTGAGGACTTGCATAACTCTCTCAGCAGAACCCATGTCGTTTTGATCTGAAGCACACTTGGGCTGCAATGAACATGTCAAACGTCAGTTCCACCCAGAGAACGGCGCATCAGGCTGACTCCAGGGTATTTCTTTGGTCTGTACCACCATCAGTGTACTTGAGCAGAACTCCTGGAACGTGAAGAGTGTCGTTTTCAAATATCTTGGCCAGCATAGCTGCACACCCAAATGGCCAAAATGATGTATGAGATACAGAAGTACTGATCGTTGTGACTTTGCCTCAAACAAATGGCTTTTCCACTGTTGGTGTGTCCTGGCTGACTCAAACAAATGGCTTTTCCACTGTTGGTGTGTCCTGGCTGACTCAAACAAATGGCTTTTCCACTGTTGGTGTGTCCTGGCTGACTCAAACAAATGGCTTTTCCACTGTTGGTGTGTCCAGGCTGACTCAAACAAATGGCTTTTTCACTGTTGGTATGTCCAGGCTGACTCAAACAAATGGCTTTTTCACTGTTGGTATGTCCAGGCTGACTCAAACAAATGGCTTTTTCACTGTTGGTATGTCCTGGCTGTCACGAAGGAAGTCTGGGCGTCATGGAGGTTTGACACGTATCGTGACCACGATCACTCCAGCTTCGTCTTTCACAGGCGCCAGATTCTCTCTCCCTCTCTCACACCAGAGGACTTTGGTTCCCAGGTTCTCCAAGGCTGATATATTTTCGCTTTGTCATGTCAGCAAACAAGAACTGTGTTTTCTTTTGTCTTTACAGTGTTCTGTTTGAGACAGTGCACTGCGGTAGCAGTCCTCTGGGTGCTCCGCTCTCTGTCAGCGTGTCTGTATCCTTCACTGTAGAGTAACTTGGGAGGTGAAGCTCCGGTACTGCATTGCTGTACGAGGATTTGCTGGCATGGACTATAGTCGATCAGGGGCTTTCGAAGGAACTGGTGTGCCAGAAGGATATGTTGCAGCAGGTTATCAGTCAAGTCTGGCAATGACAGCTGTTCAGGCATGTGTACATACTCGAGCCGCCTGCCATCAGCATGTCGTCTGTTTTCAGCGTGTGCCAACTGCTGGCTGAAAAAAAAAAAACATAAAAAACATCCAAAAAACTTCACTCACATGGGCGACCTGGATTTTAAAGACGCAAGTCGGCAGGCACACTTGGTTCTCCAGTCCACAACAAGTATTACTCGTAAGATGACTTCTCGGAGCAGATCCGTCAAGATCAGCTGAATGTTTGCCACGATCTTGACATTGGATATGAACTTCTTTTTCTCCATTGCGAGGGTGTGACACTCTCGAGGTTGAGGCATCATTCCGTCCCGTCATGTGAGCGTCTTGGTTGATTCCTCCATGAACAGTGCGCTTTCCGCACACCTGTTCAGCACAAACTGTAGTAGTAATGTGTGCAGCACGCCTGGGTCCAATTCCAGAGAGTCAGCTGCCACAGAAAGTCGCATTTTCGTCACAGAATCTCACTGTCTGCTGGACGGTGGCCAAGGGCTCCAGGCAGACGATCTTACTCATCAGAAAAAAACTATAGTGTTGATGATTGAATTGTTTGGTTAACGACATATATTTCTTGTGCCACTCGAGTCGTCCCCCCGCCCCCTCGCCTGCTCATCCACAGCGAGAATAGGATGCCTAAGTGAGGTGAGTATGAACGGAGAGGCGCTGGTTCCGCTAGTCAATGTCTTGACCCATGTGGCATTGGACTGCAGCATGGGCGTGGCCTGTGTGTACGGCTTATCCAGCAAGCTGAAGACAGTCCTGGTGTCACCTACAACAGCACAGCGTTGAAGTTCCCCACCGTTTCCATGCTTTCGCACATCCAGTCATTGCCATCATCTGGAATGTTCCTATGATGAAAGAATGCGTGGAACAGAGGCTGGCTGATGAATCATTGGTGTTAGAGAGGTGACATGGGATGTACTTTAATGCCTTTGACAAAGCGATCAGTAAGCTAAATTCCGAAAGGAGACGCAAAAGATGTTACGGATAGAAAAACGTTTTACACTTGACATAAAAGGCAGAGCGCATGTTAATTCCCTGTGGCTGACTGATTTCGTGTCCCTCGTGAATTTTTCATTTGCGTAAAAAAAATCAGTCAACCTCGGAATAACAAAGTTGAAAATAAAATGGGGCAGCAGGAACAGTAAACAATAAACAAGAATAACAAAGAAGCAAAGAAACAAAAAAGCAAAAAACAAATACAAAAAACAAAACAAAAAAAAACTTCAGAGTGCAGGAAGAGGGGACGGGTGTGAAATGGGTTTGGTCTGGGAAAACATTATTTCATCCAGTAATTTCATCACATGAATTTCTAACGAACAGGAAATGAAACCATACATCAAACCACCCGCAAAGAACGATACAAAGTGCACAAAGCCTTTCATTCATTGTGTTGGTGTGTGAAATGTGACCTGGGCATCACGTGCAATTTCTCCTCACATCACAGGGAGTAGTAGATGATGGGGCGGCGACATTCACTTGGAATCGATGTCTCTCTTGGGAGTCAGACTGCACTTTACTGTATGAGTGTGTGTCGGTTTGAATGTGTGTGTGTGTGTGTGTGTGTGTGTGTGTGTGTGTGTGTGTGTGTGTGAGAGAGAGAGAGAGAGAGAGAGAGAGAGAGAGAGAGACTTTGTTTTAGATATTGATAGATATGTGCTGAATTTCACATCCCAACCTCGCCCCGACTATGGTCTACGTAAAAACAACAACAACTACAACACAACAACAACGGACCTAAGGTACGCCCTATGCAAGGAAAAACATTATAAATTAATGGCTGACGATGATTCTTTTTGACCGTTCATCCTTTAAAACATTTCTTTTGGCTGCGTCAAAGTTCAAGTGGTTTTTACTGTGAAAGCAAAGATGAAACAAACTAGTTTGTTAAAACTTTACCTTCAGGCTATATGGTTCGTCCAGTGCCATGAAGTTCCTTGCCATTGAGATGCAGAGCTCACGGTCGTCTACACCTGAGACGAGGTTCACAGACGCGAGAGTTCGCGGGTGTGGTCAGCTGCGTATCTTTGCGGCGAGGAATGAGAGAGGCGAGGGGAGTACAGAAACAGGCGCAAAACTAATTTTTGTGTTTAAATGTGACAAATTCTTACAGCACTTCTTGCGATAAGTGGTTTATTTTATTCTATTTTTAATTATTATTATTTTATCGTTTTACATCTGAATCCCAGAGCGTTACCACTTTTCGTTCGCCTAGTCACAGGACGTTACAATCGTGTGACCAATTTTCCTCGTTTGCCACAGAGAGAGCCTCCAGACAGCCTAGCTGATCTCTGGCCTATTTCTAGCCTTGCACGCCGCTAGGGTGTGCGAAGAAACGCTGACGCTCGCCGAGCAAGCGAGTGTTCTCGCCACCCTCGCGTTGACAAAAACCGTCTCTGTTGTTGCTTACAACTGTGTGATTTGCTTGGAAGGTAAAGCGGGGGTGGGGGATGCCGTAGATCAACCAGACATCGTTTCAATCGACGTGAATGATGCCAGTGCCTTGTCTTGAGGCCGCATGTTCTGTGCAGACGATGCGAAGCGTGGAAAATCAAGATGGAAGCGAAATCGCATTGGTAGTCCCAGGCAAAAGTTCACAAGCCTTTTTTTTTTTTTTTTTTATCTGCGGGTGCACGTCACAGAAAAACAGCAGTGACTTGAAGCAAGGAGTGATAAATCATGATAATGTTCATCCCCCTCCTTCTCGCAGGAGTATGTTTCGAGTGTGACAGTAAACGCATTTTGTACGATGTTTGCAAATTATGTCGCCATTGTGATCGAAACGAGTACATTCTTCTGACATATTAACCTGACAGTGTCGCCTCCCCCTCCCCTCATTTTCCTCCCCATCCCTCCATGCACTCAGTCAGAAGTTCTTCGTTTCAGGCGATGAAGGTTGCCTCCCTTCTCCTCTAATCGCTAGGCCGTTTTTTTGTCTCCCAACGTCACCCGCTCTTTAATTGGCAGTGCATTGAATCCTTTATTTAATTCTCTCTCTCTCTCTCTCTCTCTCTCTCTCTCTCTCTCTCTGCTTGTCTCCGCTTTCTCCTCCATTCCCCAGCTTCGTCTCCCCCTCCCTCCTCTGGCGCCTAATCATTTCACTTGTTTGGGGGGCATTTACACACCGATGACATCATCATTCACACTCTTCAAATACATGACCTTCCCCTTAGCTGACGTCACCTTTCAGGCCTTCGCACTAACCCATGACCCTGTCTTTGCGCCAGGTGGTTTCCCGCAAATAGTTCCATTCTTTTAATCTTAATCTGTCTGCTTGGAACCACCTGGCTTGTACCTTGATGGCCATATGAAGAAAAAAAAATCAACTTCAGACACGATAAAAATTCTCAAAAACAATCTAATCGTGCCAGTCTATAAATTCTCGACTTCTTAAGCAAGGCCTTGGCGCATTGACTTTTTTTTTGGCGTGCAGCTTCAGTAGTGATAGTTACATCCTCTTCCCCTTCAACACTTTCCCCTGCCGTTTGGTCTGAAGCCTTTCCATGGTACTGCCGTCATGACAGAGTCCTAGCCCTCTGGCCTCTGCCTCCACTCCCACCCCCCCACCACCCCCCCTTCTCATCCCTCCCTCTCTCTCTCTCCCCCGCTTATAGTTGGGTTATTGGCACTGAACTATACTGAAGGGCGGGTTTGAATGATGCTGTTTATGGACAGGGAGCCTGATTGATGGGGAACAATGCTCTTACCACTGGACCGTTCTTGTCCGCAAAATCACAGCTTTTTCTTTTTTTATTTGCTGTGCATTGAATATTTTTTGATTCTCTCTCTCTCTCTCGCTCTCTCTCTCTCTCTCTCTCTCTCTCTCTCTCTCTCTCTCTCTCTGCTTGCCCCCCTCCTCCCCACTTTTTTTCTCCCTTCCCCTGCTTCTTCTTTCCACCCTCCCCTCCTCTCCCTCATCCTTCTCCTCCTCATCCTGCACCTCTCCTTTTCTATTATCTGACTTCTTATCAACATAGTATGGCTATTGAAGAGAACAATGCGCTTTAATTTCGCTCTTATCAAGAGAGTATGGCTGTTGAAGAGAACAATACTGTTTTACTTTCTCTCTTATCAACAGAGCATGGCTGTTGAAGAGAACAACGCTGTTGTACTTTCTCTCTGTATTCAATTTGTACGACTTGTGTGTGACTCGTAATGAAAATAAAACGTTGAGGCAAGACAACGTGAAAATGTGATCAAAATCGTTTTAATTTATGTTTTGTTTCAAGAATATTTTCTCTAATATACTGTAAGAGGCAATGGTGTTTTCATCGTTCGGTATTATTTGGACTGAAGTGGTGGCTTTTCCTCATGTTTTCTTCCCGTTGTCTTCTTTTTATGACTTCATTTTTTCAATTTTAGTTAGAGACGTCAAAGTTGGCATCCTGTTTGCGATGCTCCTTTTCTCTCTCTCTCCCTCCCTCCCTCCCTCTCCTCTCTCTCTCTCTCTCTCCTCTCTCTCTCTCTCTCTCTCTCTCTCTCTCTCTCTCTCTCTTTAGTGTGTCAGGTGTCAGTGTCAGTGTCAGCGTCTCTCTCTCTCTTTTACGTTTCTCCAAGTGTGAAACTGTATACCTCGTATATCTGATGAAAAATCAGTTCACATTGTAATAGAAACATTTCGTCTTCTGTGAAAGGAATCATCCAAAGAAGATCGATAACATTTACGGTGTTTATATATATATATATATATATATATATAGATAGATAGATAGATAGATAGATAGATAGATAAAGAAATTAAATTTCATGAACGAGAAACGAAAAGAAAGCAAAGTAAATTGTTTAAATTCTAAAAGGACTTTAATAATAAGTTTTTTTTTAAAGTTTGACTGTTTCCCATGACAACGAACTCTTTTTCTCTTAATTCCTTTGATCTTACAAATGATTTAATAAGATAATTGACAGTTTTTTTTCGATTCGCAACTTTGATCAAATTTCAAACTCGTGTCCGGATGCCTTTCGCAGTTAGGCAACGAGGTCCCAGTGCATCCTGTTTTGCGATGCATTTTCTCTCGTCTCCCCTCACTCCCTCCCCCTCTCTCCTCTCTCTCTCCTCTCCTCGTCGATCCTTCCTCCTCTCTCTCGTCTCGGCTCCTTTAAGTGTGTTCAGTGGTCCAGTGTCTGACCGGGGTCGCCCTCTCTCTTTTTTACGTTTCTTCTGCCAAGTGTGACTGTATACCTCGTATACGTCTATGGAAAATCAGTTCACATTGTAAATAGAAACATTCGTGACTCTGAAGTCGAATCGTTCCAAGAAATCGATAACATTTACCCCACCTTTTATATATATATCGTGGATCGTATATATCTATATTATCCTCTATAGATATATATATAGTATATATATATGTCTTAGATAGATCCCTAGATAGATAGATAAAGAAATTAAATTTTCATGCAGGCGGCATGAGACGAACCTAGAAAGCAAAATAAATTGCCTTTTAAAGCTCTCAAGAGCCCTCTAATAATAAGTGTTTTTGTTTCTCGTGACTCTCTGCCATGCCAAACGAACTCTTCTTCTCTCTCCTCCCTGTTCCTCTTACACTGACCTAAATCCCCCTCGACAGTCCCTCTCGCACTCCACTCGACTCTTTCACCTTCCACCGTCTCGATCTAGTGAAAAAATAGCCATCTCTGTATAGAGACAAGGCTCTCTCGCGCTCCTGTCTCCCTCTGTCCTCTGTCCTCCCTCTCCTCCCTCTCTCTCGCCTCTCATCACGTCTCCTCTCTCTCTCCCTCCACTCGGCCTCTCCTCGCTCTCTCTCGTCTCTCGGTCTCTCTCTGTGGTTTGCGTGTGTGCGTGTGTGTGTTGTGTTGGTGTGTGTGTGTGTGTGTGTCCCTCGTTTGCATCCCCGTCTCTGTCTCCTCCCCCCCCCCCCTCTTCTCTCTCGTTCCCCCCTCTCTCTCTCGTTTTCCTCTCTCTCCTCTCTCCCTCGCTTTATCCTTCTGTGTGTGTGTGTGTGTGGTGTGTGTGTGTGTGTGGTGTGTGTGTGTGTGTGTGTGTGTCTGCGCGCGCGAAAAGATCAAACGTGCTCTAAAACACAAGTATAGATAAAACGGTGATCAGACAGAGAGATGCCAGCCCTTTGTGGAAACGCACACTGACAGGAGTATAATCGCATTAGATCCCCATTTGGGCACACGTACAGCGAGAACTCCATCACCATGGCAGAGGATTGACGGGGCAGCCCAACCAAATGGATAGGGGGAGAGGGACGACGAGGGGGGGGGGGGGGGGGGGGGGGGCTCCTTCTCTACCTTCCGTTTCATGATTGTTGTCGTTTCATGGTTGCTGGCTAAATAGGCTTGTCCTTTCCTTCTCTACATTTCAGTTTCAGTTGTTGTCGTTGTCAGGGTGCTGGCGTGAGAAGAAGATATCTTCTTTCTTTGCTTTTACATCTGGAAAGAAGTCGGGAGGTATTGTTAGAAATGCTTCGTGGAAACAAAAGTGAAGAGAGTGTGTGTGTGTGTGTGTGGGTGTGTGTGTGCGTGTGTGTGTGGTGTGTGTGTGTGTGTGTGTGTGTGTGTGTGTGTGTAATGTCGGTGCGTCATCCCCTCCCCCACCCACCCCCACCCCCCGTCCCCATTTTCTAGAAAGACGTGGATGAAAAAGGAGCATTCGCGATTCGAGGAACAGGGCAACACGCGTTGAACTGACCAGTTTACTGATTGAACGACAGATGAATGAATCGATTTATTTGACTATAATTTTTATGATGGGTTCGTCCACGAAAGAAAGGAAACAGGAAAAAAAGAAAGGAACAAAAACATTGATGAATTATTTAGATACGTCCTTTTAATCCGAGTTTCGGACACATGGTCCTGTTTTGTAAATAGGCGATGTTAAAAAAAATCTGCAAGGGGGGTAATCTGTTTGAAAGCTGGGTTTTAGCGAGAATGTCACCGCCGTTTTCATGGGATAGATGCCACTTGTGGGCACGGCCAAAGAATTTTGTCCTATCGGTCAGTTTCTCGGGTTAATCAGAGAGAGAGAGAGAGAGGAGAGAATGGCAAAAACACTCACGCCGGCTCCGCGACTAAGCAATTATTGTCGTCAATAGGGGACTTAGTAGGTGGTGTCCTGCGTATGTTGGATCAGAACAGGCGCCACTGAACACCACCGAAGTGACTCGGCAGCAGTGCAGTGTCTCCTCTGGCAGGTTGCCTCTGGATGACTGGACATTGACTGTTCCCTGTGGATTGCCGATGCCGGGTGCTGCGGCGGGGACTGACCGGGCTGTGGCTGTGGACGGGGTGTCGAAATGAGCGGCGTGGGTGAACTGCCATTTGACGTGGCACAGAAGATGGGGTAGCATAAAAAAAAAAAAAAAATGCTAAAACATGAATATGAAGCGGTCCACCTGAAACGCAGAGTGGGTCTTCTCCCTGCATGCTGTACGCTTCAAATAAGATATTTGACTCTCTGTATTTATTTGTTTGACCTATACACCGAGAAAAGGTAACTCTGTTTTGCTACGGAAAGGCAGCGTTATCTTTCCCCATTTTCTTCCCTTTCTCTCCCGGAATAGGTGTGTTAGCTGAGGGAGACGAGTTGTGCCGATCACAACCGAAAGACAGATTTGACGAACGGCGGTGCCGAGGCTGAGTATTATTTCCTAGCCATGAAAATAATCCGTATCATCTGGGAACCGGAGCCAGTAAAGCCTTTTGAACTGGTAGTCGAGAATTATAGTTTGGCGACTTGTCATCAGCAGCTGAATGCCACTACGGCAGTTACTATCTATTCATTATGAGCCTAATCTCTAAGACTTCTATCAGCTTAACACCAGTCCCGGAACGCTCCAATTGTACTCTCACGCGAACTGGTTCGTAAAGTATAATTACTTCCCGTAATCGGGGATGGGGGAAGGGGGTGGAGGCTTTCAAAGGGGATGGGGGAGGAGGGGTGCGGGGGGGGGGGTTCACCGGGGAGGGAAGGGGGGGGGGGGGCAACGTGGCAAAAAGGCAGGAGGGGAGTGGAGGGAGAGTGGTGTAGGAACCCCAACCCCCCTCCTTTCCTTTCTCCCCTGCCTGCCCGGCCCTGAACGGTAGATACAAGACGCCGTTGAGCCTGACAGAACAAGGCGAGGACATGATGCCATAGCAATGGACTGGTCATCTCTACCTGTTCTACGTGTGCCACAACAGACAGCTGAATCAATTTCTAACTGTCCAAGTGTTCTGTTATAAGATCCACGAAGACTACAATATAAGTTATGAGATAAGAGTGAGACAGAAGCTGAACATGAACAAAAAAACATGTTGCTTACTTTTTCACGTTGTGCCCAATAGGTCAAAAAAAAAAAAAAAAAAGAAAAAAAATAAAAGAAAGGAAAGAAGAAGAAGAAAAAAAAAAAAACGAAGAAAAAAAAAGGACCAGGAAGAAAGAAATACAGAGACAGATTTGGGTCTGTCTCGTTCCTCAAACCGGTAAATCACGTGAACATCATGAGACGGATCTGCAACCGCTTTTCTTCAACTTCATCGATTCTCAGCTATAATTACGTGGCCTGTGCGGCGTTGGTTTTTTTTTTTTTAGACGAACTGTCTGTGCACTCTTTACTAAGCGAATATAACATGTTACAGAGAGAGGGAGAGAGAGAGAGAGAGAGGAGAGACACAGAGAGAGAGAGAGAGAGAGAGAGAGAGAGAGAGAGGAGGGAGAGGATGGAAAATAGAATCTCTGTCTGGAGTTTGTCTGAAGATGGTAACGTGCTGTGTCAGAAAGTCATCGCTGGCCAGACAGAAAAGGAAAGGTTAAAACAACAACAACAACAACAACAACAAAACCACCAACAGATAAGTCCCATGTTCCAGTTCTTGTCATCATGCATAGATAGTTAAAACAGTAAAAGACTGAAAACAAACTTATGAATACGTAAATACATAAAGAGCGTTCATCTCTGTCCACTAACTCAAAGCATACTTCATCGGAATCCTGATTCTCAATATAATCCAATTATGTGAGGGAGAGAGAGAGAGAGAGAGAGAGAGAGAGAGAGAGACAGAGAGACAGACAGACAGACACACACACACACACACACACACACACACCACACACACACACACACACACACACACACACACAACACACACACACACACACACACACACACAGTGTGTTTTGTGTTATGGAGGTGTGCGTGTGTGAGCATGCGCTCATGTGTGTGTGTGTGTGTGTGTGTGTGTGTGTGTGTGTGTGTGTGAGAGAGAGAGAGAGAGAGAGAGGGAGAGAGAGAGAGAATGTGTACGTATTATGGTGGGATGTGATACGTGTGTGTGTGTGTGTGTGTGTGTGTGTGTGTGTGCGCGCATGGTGCTCTTTGTGTGTGTGTGTGTGTGTGTGTGTGTGTGTGTGTGTGTGTGTGTGTAAGAGACAGATTAACAGATAAAATGGGGGAGAGAAAGTGAGAGCATTCCCCTCTGTGTCCTTGCAATACGTGTTACCTGATGCTATTTCGGAACTGCAATTTCCCTCGCCCATCCGGGGGCATCTGCCTTCCTCCGCCTTGTTCCAAGAGATACCGCTGGAATCAGTCTCCCCTCGGCATTGTTCCGGTGGCTGAGGACGGTTCCAAAAATAAACCCTCTGATGTGACTTCTAAGGTCTCCTCCATCCCTCTGTGTCTGCTGTCTCTTGGAGAACCTGATCGTCTTGGGGTGTGATGGAAGGTCAGTCACACACGTTTTGATCACGAGACTGTGTGTCTCTGGCCGGATTAGGGCTTTGTGCGTGGGCAGGCTGAGTGCTGTGAAGCAGGGGACTGTACCCAATCAAATCTTTCTGTCTCTGTCTCTGTCTCTCTCTCTCCCAGTGTCTGTCTATTTGTCTGTCTGTCTGTCTGTCCCTTTCTCTCTCTGTGTCTGTCTCTCCCCCCTCTCTCTCCTGCTATCTCTCTCTTCCCCCATCTCTCTCTCTCTCTCTCTCTCCTCTCTCTCTCTCTCTCGATCAGGCGTGGTGTGGATGTGCTTAATATTCCGTACGAATCTGCGTTCAATTTGGGACCAAGGAGTATAAAGATAGAGAGGTGGGGGGGGGGGGGGGGGGGGGGGGGGAGCGTAATGGGTGGAATGGGATCCTTGATTCTTCAGAAATGTTATTTGCTCTGAGATCGTTGGTCGTCACATCCCTCACCCTCGTCATAAGGCCTCTGGGCGATGACTTGGCAATTTGAAGGCCCCCCCCTCCCCCCGCCCTTCTCTCTCTCTCTCTCTCTCTCTCTCTCTCTCTCTCTCTCTCTCTCTCTCTCTCTCTCTCTCTCCTCTCTCTCTCTCTCCTCTGAAGCTTTACAGAATCTGACAAGCCACGAATCCCGAAACACCTGTTGAAGTGTGTAAATAAAAGAAAAACTGGAGTGGTGGAAAACAAGGATGAAGATTAGACAGTTTTACGTTTGGACTCAGCTTCTTTCTCTCTCAAATCCTTTTCATCTTTGACACAAACAAGATGAACGTCGTCTTTGAGGTGTTCCTGTCAGAAAAAAAAAAGAGGTCAAAACGAAAACCTGTGCTGATTATGTTTATCCATTCCTCGTGCAGCAAGACAAGCAATCGAGCCAACAACAAACCGGTAAAGTTTTGTCACCAGCTAGGAACAAGCGTCAAAAATGATTTCTTCTGTCTAAACAAGCAAAGGAGCGTCCTCTCTCTCTCTCTCTCTCCTCTCTCTCTCTCTCTCTCTCTCTCTCTCTCTCTCTCTCTCTCCTCTCTCTCCCCTCCCTCTCTCCTCTCTCTCTGTTTTTTGCTTGCTTCATTAGATTAATCTCACCAGTAAGAAGCCTTCAAGGTCGAAACGTTTTGTTTTCTACGTCGTCATTGGTTCGACATGGCGGGGTCGTGGTGAGCGGAGTAATGGCTGAGTGTCTGATAATGGTTCACATTCTCCTCTGTGGTGATGGGAACAGTGTGAATGTCCTGCGTTGGCATTTTTTTTTTGGCCTGGGAGATTATTTTCAGCGTCTTTGAAGTAAGCAGCGCGACTGAGTTGGGTATAAGAGGGTGGGGGACATACCTAAATGGCTAAAGCTATAAAAAGAGGCGATGTGTCGCAGATGAGGGTGGGAGGGAGGGGAAAAGGAAGTGAGGTGGGGCGCGTGGATGGAACGCCAGGAGCTGAGGTGGCAGAGTGGTTGGGAGGGGAGGGATGGATGGGGTGGGGTGGGGGGAATGAGTAGGGAATGGGGAGGAGATGGAAGGTGGTTGAGAGGAGAAAGGGGTACAGAGTGTAGGGAGGAGGAGGAGATGGTTACCATAAATAAGATAAGGCTGAGGCATACGATAGTTAGGGTGGCGATTTTCTTAGACACCTCTGTCTCTGTCTCTGTCCTCCTCCCCCCCCCCCCACCCCCCGCTCTCACATACACACACACACGCGCGCGCGCAGCGCACGCACTCCTCAAAACATATATGCAGGCACACACACCCACACACACACAGCACACACACACACACACACACACACACACACAACGAGTCATACACATTCACACATTCTCAGACATGAACGTGAATGAAAGTAGAGAGTGTCTGACTGACTGAATGATTAGATAAATAAGACTGTGTGTTGTGTAAGCATGAATGTAGGCCCTTGTATGTGAGTGTGTACGTGTATGTATTTTTGTATAATGTGTCTAAAACTGAACAACAAACATATCAATAATCTTAAATACAACAATTAGCGGGGAAAAAAACTAACATATAGCAAGAAAAACAAAAATCCTTCACTATCTTAAACAAAATGAGTTAGCTCAAAACTATCTAAACAAAATGAGTTAGCTCAAAACTATCTAAATAAAACCCCAATCGGACTATGTATTAAGTATTCAGCAATTTCGATCAGCAGAGAAATGATTCGAAAGTAGATCTTGCAAGTTTTTTTTTTCAGAAAAAGTATTGGATCGTAATGATGTTGGTAAGAAGTAGTCAACTTGTGACAATTGAACAAAATGTGGTTCAGTGTTATCTCTTTACCACAAATACAGTTAGTATTCTTACTAAAATTTTGTTTTCAAAGCATTTAGCTTTAATCGAATTATAAGGGAAGATATTTGTCTGGAATAATAAACTGGAAGATCAGGCATTTTTCTTAATACAAGGTCTATTGGAAAAGCTTCCCATTGGTTGGATGAAATCTTGGTAGACGAATCAACATTTGCTTGGGCTCTCTTCCGTGCAGTCGATTTCAAGGGTACGATAACATTCTACTACTGACGGTTTTATTTTCAACTCAGAAAAATGACCCTGCTTTTTTAGCACCTTTTTTTTTTCGCAGCCCTATCAGCCAATTCATTTCCAAGTATACCAGTATGCGAAGGAATCCAGCAAAAATTCTATAACATGCCTTTAGACACCAGACAGTATAAAAGATATTTAATTTCAAACACAAGGTCGGGGTCGTGTCGATATATTAGAGGAGTCAAGGGCAAGTAGGACTGATTTTGAATCTACAAAGAAAACTATTTGAGCGATGTTAATGGAACGATCTGTTAGAAATTCCATTGCCATCATTATAGCTACTAATTCGGCTGTGAATATAGATAAATTGCTACCCAAAAAGAATGATCTTTGAGTTTTAAGAGAAGGAATAACAATGCTGCCCCAACATTTCCATCATCTAAAACAGAACCATCAGTGAACACCTGAAAATGATTTTGATATCTTTCGTATACGTGTGATTTTGCTAAATTTGTGATGATATTAATATTTACCCTTTTTTTGATATCAGAATAACCAGTATCAAGAATAGGTTTTGGTATCTCCCATGATGGAATAGAGGAAGAAGATGGTTTTTTAGCCACTGCTTCAATATCTATTTTTGAACATTTAATCAAATCAGAAGTATATGTAGCTATTGTTTCTTGCGATTTAATCGTAATTGCTCTTTTTGGGAAATCAGTGTCCGATCTAATTTTTAAATCTTCTCAAAAAAAATAAAGCCCCTACAGTCACTTTTTGCGGCCGAGGAAAGGGGCGGGGGGGGGGGAGGGGGTATGGGAGGGGGGATGGGTGTTTTTTATGTTTACAAAAACTGTGGAACATCCCATCTGCATCACTTAGATGGAGAGGGAGAAGCGTGTGTGAGGTTTTGAAAGGGGGTCAGTGGATGCTTCACCAGTAGGGGGGGAAGGAAGCAACGTGGCACGAATGCAATTTTTGCCAGCCAGGGGGAGGGAGGAGGTCAAAGGAAAGGTGGTGTAGGCATCCGAACCACCTTCTCCACTGTTCCCTCGTTCAGCCACGTACGGTCAGTAAAAAAAAAAGTCGCTGAGCCACAAAGAGCAAGGCAAGGACAATGCACACAGGGGATTGGTCATCTCTATATCTCTTCTACCGCTATATGGACATTTTTCTAATTGTCCATGCCTTCTTCATGCCACCCATTAAGACTACATCATATGGTATTAATGTAGAATCGAACACAAGCCGAATGGATCCATGAGGAACGTTTGTTACCTTTTACCATGTACCCAATGGTTTGAAAGACAAAAAAAAATAATAAAATAAATAAAAAGGAAAGAAGAAAATAGAAGAAAAAAGTAAAAGAAAAGTAAGTAAGAAAGAAAGAGACAGATTCTGGTGTATCTTGTTCGTCAAAGCGATAAGTCACGTGACCATTGTTATGTGAGACAGAATTGCACAGGACTGTTTTTAACTTCGTCAACTGTCAACTGTATGTGACGTGGTTAGTTTTATTTTCGACGAACTCTCTGTACGCCCATTTCTGATCAAAGATAACGTGATACAGAGAAAGGAGGGAAGGGGCACGGAAAATAGAATTGCTATCTTTGGTCTGTCTGAAGTTGATAAGTGCGTGTGAGCAAGTAATCATCAACAGATAGAAAAGAAAAGGTAAGGTAAAAAAAAAAAAACAATGGAGAGAACCATGTTCTAATTCTTACCAGCATGCATAAATAGTTATAATGGTCAACAACTGAAAATAAATTAATTAGTTAACACATGAACAGTGTTCCTCTATGCCCCTGAATTGAAAGTAAAATCCCTTAGGGAGGTAGTGCAGGCGTGCTCGTGTGTGTGTGTGTGTGTGTGTGTGTGTGTGTGTGTGTGTGAGAGAGAGAGAAGAGAGAGAGAAAGAATGTGTTTGTGGAATAGGGGTGCATGTGTGTGTCCATTTGTGTGTGTGTGTGTGTGTGTGTGTGTGTGTGTGTGTGAGTGTGTGTGTGTGTGTGTGTGTGTGTGTGTGTGAGAGAGAGAGAGAGAGAGAGAGAGAGAGAGAGAGAACGTTCCCCTCTCTTTCCTTCCAATACGTGTCACATGATGCTATTTCAGAACTGCAGTTTCCCTCGCCCATCCAGGGGCACCTGCCTTCCACCTTGTGCCAAGAGATACCGCTGGAATCAGTCTCGCCTCGGCATTGTTCCGGTGGCTGAGGACGGTTCCAAAATAAACTCTCCTCTGATGTGACTTCTAAGGTCTCCTCTATTTCTCTGTGTCTGCTGTCTCTTGGAGAAGCTGATTGTCTTGGGGTGTGAGGGAAGGTCAGTCACACACGTGTTGATCACGAGACTGTGTGTCTGGCCAGATTAGGGCTTTGTGCGTGGGCAGGCTAAGTGCTGTGACGCAGGGGATTGTACCCAGTCAAATCTTTCTGTCTTTGGTCTTTCTGTCTCTCTCTCACTCTGTCTCTCTCTGTTTCTCTTTCTCTCTCTTTCTGTCTGTCTGTCTCTCTCTCTTTCTCTCTTTCTGTCTGTCTCTCTCTCTCAAGCATGTGAATGTGCTTAATATTATGTATGAATCTGTTGTTCAGTTGGCGACCAAGGAGTACAGGATGGAGAGGTTGGGGGGGGCAGAGAGTAATGGATGGAATGGGGTCCTTGAATCTTCAGAAAATGTTATTCGCTCTGAGATGGTTGGTTGTCACATCCCTCACCCTCATAAGGCCTCTGGGCGATGACTAGGCAATTTCAAGTTGCCCCCTCCTCCTTCTGTCTCTCTCTCTCCTTTCTCTCTCTCTCTCTCTCTCTCTCTCTCTCTCTCTTTGTCTATTTCTCGCTCTCTCTCTCTCTC
>JADBJO010005056.1:47500-50000 GCA_016801955.1 Conus betulinus | reverse complement strand
GTGGAACATCCCATCTGTATCATTTAGTTGGAGAGGGGGGGGGGAGGGTGTGGAGGTTTTGAAAGGGGTCAGTTTGTTGATGTATCCTGGCTAAAAGACTCCAGGGATCATCCGAACAGCCGAAGTACTTGAACAGTATGGTGCAAATGCATCAGCTGGGGATGAGAACATTACGTGTATGACCGTTTCTGATTACCCCGCCACATGGGCAGCCACACCCCGACTTAGGGGGATTTTGGAGACTGAGAATGTAATGCTAGGAGCTTGCCACAAACTAAAGACAATCCCCGCGTAACTATGCATAGCATAATAATATTTTGATGTAGCCTTGGTGTTCTAGCCTATATCAGTTGGCCTGACACAGCCTTTAGCCAAGGCGAAAAGGGGGTCAGTGGATGCTTCACCAGCGAGGGAAGGGAAGCAGCGTGGCACGAATGCCATTTTTTGCCAGCAGGGGGAGGGAGGAGGGGGCAAGGAAAGATGGCCTAGACACCCGAACCACTTTCCCCACTGTTCCCTCGTTCAGCCACGTACGGTAAATCAAAAACGTCGCTGAACCTCACAGAGCAAGGCAAGGACAATGCCAAGAGTTGGGGGGGGGGGGGGGGGGGGGTGAGTCATCTCTATCTGTTCTACATGCGCACAAAAGTGACAGCTAAATGGACATTTCTAATTGTCCATGCCTTCTTCATGCCACCCATTAAGACTACATCATATGGTGTTAATGTAGAATTGAACACAAACTGAATGGATCCATGAGGAACGTTTTGTTACCTTTTACCATGTACCCAATGGGTTGAAAGAAAAAAAAAAAGAAAGGAAAGAAGAAAAATAGAAGAAGAAAGGGAAAAAAAAAAAGTAAGTAAGAAAGAGATAGATTGTGGTGTATCTTGTTTGTCAAAATGATAAGTCACGTGACGATTGTCACGTGAGACGGAATTGCACTGGACTGTTTTTAACTTCGTCAGCTGTCAGCTGTGTGTGACGTGGTTAGCTTTATTTTCGACGAAACTCTCTGTACACCCTTTTCTGATCAAAGATAACATGATACAGAGAAAAAGGAGGGAAAGTGGGCAGAAAATAGAATTGCTATCTTTCGTCTGTGTGAAGACCATAAGTGCACGTGGGCAAGTAATCGTCAACAGATAGAAAAGGAAAAGGTAAAAAAAGGAAACCAATAGAGAGAACCATGTTCTAATTCTTATTAACATACATAAATAGTTATAACGGTCAAGGACTGAAAATAAATGAATCAGTTAACACATGAACAGTGTTCCTCTATGCCCCTGAATTGAAAGTAAAATCCCTTGGAAATCTTGATTCTCCATATAATCCAACTATGTTAGGGAAAAGAGAGAGAAGGTATGTATAAAGGGGGGGGGGGGGGGGGGGGGTGGGGGGGGGGGGGGGGGGGGGGGGGGGGGGGGGGGTGCATGACTGATCTGTGTGGTGTGTGTGTGTGTGTGTGTGTGTGTGTGTGTGTGTGTGTGTGTGTGTGTGTGCGCATGTGTGTGTGTGTGTGTGTGTGTGTGTGTGTGTGTGTGTGTGTGTGTGTGTATAGAGAGAGAGAGAGAGAGTGTGTGTATGTGGAATGGGGGTACATGTGTTTGTGAGCATGCCCTCTTTGTGTGTGTGTGTGCGGAGAGAGAGAGAGAGAGAGAGAGAGAGAGAGAGAGAGAGAGCGTTCCCCTCTCTGTCCTTCCAATACGTGTCACATGATGCTTTTTCAGAACTGCAATTTCCCTCCGGCGGGCAGCTGCTTTCGCCTTGTACCAAAAGATACCACTGGAATCAGTCTCCCCTCAGCATTGTTCCGATGGCTGAGAAGGGTTCCAAAATAAACTCTCCTATGATGTGACTTCTAAGGTCTCCTCCATCAGTCTGTGTCTGTTGTCTCTTGGAGAAGCTGATTGTCTTGGGGTGTGAGGGAAGGTCATTCACGCACGTGTTGATCACGAGACTGTGTCTGGCCAGATTAGGGCTTTGTGCGTGGGCAGGCTAAGTGCTGTGAAACAGGGGATTGTATCCAATCTGATCTTTGCTGTCTTTGTCTCTCTCTCTCTCTCACTCTCTGTCTGTCTGTCTGTCTGTCTGCCTCTTTCTCTCTCTCTCTCTTCTGTCCCTTTCTGTCTCTTTCTTTCGTTCTGTCTCTCTCTGTCTCTCTCTCTCTCTCTCTCTCTCTCTCTCTCTCTCTCTCTCTCTCTCTCTCTCTCTCTCTCTCAGGCATGTGGATGTGATTAATATTGCACACAAATCTGTCATTCAGTTAGGGACCAAGGAGCAAAGGATGGGGAGGTGGTGTGTGTGTGGGGGGGGCGGGGGGGGGGGGGGGGGGGTGGTGTGTGTGTGGGGGGGGGGGGGGGAAGCAGAGCGTAAAGGGTGAATGAGGTCCCTTGAATCTTCAGAAAATGTGATTTGCTCTGAGATAGTTGGTCGTCACATCCCTCACCCTCGTCATCAAGCCTCTGGGCGATGACTAGGCAATTTCAAGTTGCCACAC
>JADBJO010005056.1:35000-37500 GCA_016801955.1 Conus betulinus | reverse complement strand
TCTCTCTCTCTCTCTCTGTGTGTGTGTGTGTGTGTGTGTGTGTGTGTGTGTGTGTGTGTGTGATAAACAGACACCCAGCTAGATGCAATGGCTGTAGTCGCATTCTTCTTCTACTTCTCCTCTCCTCCTCCTCCTCCGCCTCCTCTCCTCCCCCTCCTCCTCCTCCTCCTCCTCCTCCCCCCTTCTTCTTCTTCTTCTTCTTCTTCATCATCATCATGATCATCATTATCTTCTTCTTCTTCTTCTTCATCATCATCATCACCATCATCATGATCATGATCATCATTATCATCATCTTCTTCTTCTCTTCATCATCATCATCACCATCATCATGATCATGATCATCATTATCTTCATCTTCTTCTTCATCATCATCATCACCATCATCATGATCATGATCATCATTATCATCATCTTCTTCTTCATCATCATCATCACCATCATCATGATCATTATCATCATCTTCTTCTTCTTCTTCTTCGTCTTCTGCTGCTGCTGCTGCTGCGTCTTCTTCATTTTAATCGACTTCATTTTTCTTCTTATCCTTATCTTCTCCTCCTCTTCCTCTACTTTCAGTTTTCCTTCTTTCCCTTTTTCTCTTTGCGTGCACATGTGTAATGTAAATGGGAGCACCCCCCCCCCCTGCTCCCACTTCCTACGATCCAGAAAAAAAATCAGTTTGCGTCGCACATGTGCTTATTTCTAAAGCTAATCAGATGCTTGCCGATGTGTGAGTGTGTGTATGTGTGTCTGTGTGTGTGTAGAGGGGGGGGGGGGGGTGCGTGTGTATGTGTGTGTGTTGGTGCGTGCGTGCTTGCATGTATGCGTGCGTGCGTGCGTGCGTGTGTGTGTGTGTGTGTGTGTGTGTGTGTGTGTGTGTGTGTGTGTGTGTGTGTTTGAGATGCCTGTTCAACCGACAATGACCAGGTTTATGCTCAGTTTCGCATGTGAAACCGGAAATCTTCACCCCAGTTTTCGAAAGAACATGAAACAAGATAGTAGCTGAAAACGAGGCGAACTGTAAATAAACGAGCAAAACAAGTTTGCAAAGTAACGCAGACGAGGAATGTTCAACAAACAAGTTCAGCAGACGTGACACAGAGCAGAGAAACAATACGTAAGACCGCACGCCCTTGCTAGCAGTAAGAAATAAGATGACAATGTATTTCGATTTCAGGACCTACTCATAAATGGTTTTTGTTGTTGGGTTTTTTTTTTTTTTGCTTGTTTGTTAGTTAATTGTAATTCTCTTTTTACAGTGTATGGGCGAGCGTGGAGGAAGGTTATTATCAAAATAAATTTCGCGATCTGAACGTGCCTTTTACCAGTATGGAGTGTGGAGCTCTTGAAGGTGAAGAACACAGAGATTTGAAAGGAAAGCAGAACCACCACCACCCCTGCACCCCCCCCCCCCCCTGGGACCCCCCCCCCCCCCCCCCCCCCCCCCCCCCCCCCCCTGTGGGTTCGAATCCCATCTGAGCCATTTCTTCGTGGGATTTTTTATTCCTTGCGCCAATCGGCTCCTACCCAGACTGAACTTTGCTGTGGGCTCCATTAGGAAGACACAGCGAGGGACCGTCGAGTTTCCTCCGCTGAACGGATGCGTCTCTGAGAGTGTTGCTCCCATTTCCTGACCAACAACACTGCAGGTGTTTGTGTCTCTCGAGCCTGGTTGACGGCGGGATATATTATGAAAGCAAGCTTCGAATACAGGCCTGTCTCGCAAGTCTAAGACTAAGATGGAAATCCGTAGCCTCATCTCCATCCTCGTCCTAATCATCGATCAGCGTTAAGAAAATGAGTGTCACTGTCTGCTTCCCTTCATGCCCTTTCTGATGGTGACCTCAGTCTGGATCGCCTCTCCGCGCCTGTGGCCTTGGTCAGGGTCCATCGGCGTCACCAGTATCAGCACATTCATGGGGACTGTCGTTGGACGGACGTGTTGGTGCCCTCCGGAGGGAGAGCTCACTCGCGTCGGCTCAGCGACTATGCAATTATTTCAAAAGAGAGGGGGTTAGTTACCGCCAAGGACATAGACAAACAAAGCACAGGACAAGACACGATTCATTTCGACCTCTTGGGTCTTTTTCAGGCGAAAACATGTAATTCATTAGTTTTCGCTTTGAGAAGACCCAAGAGGTCGAAATGCGTTGTATCTTGTCCTGTACTTGGTTTGTCTATGTCCTTGACGGTAACTGGCCCCACTCTCTTTCTAAATTTTGCTTCATTTTCCGCCCTCAGTCACACCGTTTTGATGCTAAGCGATTATTGTCGTCGGTAGGGGGCTTAGTAGGCGGTGTCGTGCGTATGTTGGATCAGAACCGGCGCGCACTGAACACCACCGAAGTGACTCGGCAGCAGTGCAGTGTCTCCTCCGGTGGGTTGCCTCTTGACGACTTGACATTAGTTGATCCCAGTGGATTGCCGGTGCCGGAGCTGTGGCGGCTCGGGCCGGCCTGTGGCTGTGGACGAGGAGTCGGAGTGGGCGGGCGTGGGTGCA
>JADBJO010005056.1:27500-32500 GCA_016801955.1 Conus betulinus | reverse complement strand
TTGTCACAGGCAACCTCAGATTATAAACCTTTTGTGTGAATGATTGTCACAAATTGTCACAGGCAACCTCAGATTATAAACATTTTGTGTGAATGATTGTCACAGATTGTCACAGGCAACCTCAGATTATAAACCTTTTGTGTTAATGATTGTCACAAAAATGTCACAGGCAACCTCAGATTATAAACATTTTGTGTGAATGATTGTCACAGGCAAGCTGAGGAGACTGTGACCATTTTGTGTGAATTATTGACACAGGCAAGCTGAGACTATCCACATTTTTTTTGTCTCAATTATTGTCACAGGCAAGCTGAGACTATCCACAGTTTTTGGTCTCGATTATTGTCACAGGCAAGCTGAGACTATCCACATTTTTTTTGGTCTCAATTATTGTCACAAGCAAGCTGCGGCTACCAATACTTTGCACGAATTTTTGTCCAAGACAAGCCGAGGCTACCAACATTTTGCGTTAGCTATCGCCACAGGCATGGCCAGGCTTTATTTCGCGTGAAGTGAGTTTAGATACTAGTACAGAGATTACAAATGACTAATAAAGTGAACTCTTAACTGAACTGAATTGAACTGCAACAAAATATGCGAACATACCAAAGAGGGTGGATGGGAGGGAGGTGGGGAGGGTTGGAGGGAGGGGGGTGAAGGGCCGGGGGACCTAGGCACTTTTGCTACAAACATAGACAGTGATCTCATTGATGGGAGTTTTTGATAGAGAAATATACATGTGCGGGTTTTTTTTTTCTTTTTTTTTTTTTCTTTTTTTTTTTTTTGTGAACACAAAAGCTCATCTGTACCGTTACGATTTTATCTACTTTTCAATTCCTTGTGACTGACAAACGAAAACAACAAAAATTAAGCCTGAAATAAAGGAGGAGGGCTTTTTGCCCGTTGCCAAAAAAGGTGATGTTCCGCTCGTTAGGTAAGTCACATTTTCACTTAGAAAAGAAAACGCGCGCGCACACACACACACACACACACACACACACACACACACACACACACACACACAGAAAAAGCAGCTGATTTTGTTGGGAACAAAAACATGATGATGTAATAAAAGGGTAAAAAAACACAGATCCAAGACAGACCGCACGACAAGCAGTAACAGCTTAAAGTCAGTTGATTTGGTGTTTTCGGTAATGCTGTGGGTACTGGCAAGTGAACGTTCCTTTCAAACCAAGCCGATCATCTTCCTGGCTATATCTTTGTGTATGGTGGATCATATCCATGCATATTTGCCTCGTGCCATGCCGCACCGGTGTAGGCTGCTTACATCTTTTTTTAAGATGTCACATCTGATTTTTAGTTAACAGCCAAATGAAAATACAACTGAGCATCAAACGATTATCACACACACACACACACACACGCGCACACACACACACACACACACACGCACGCACGCACGCACGCACGCACGCACTCAAGCACGCACGCACACACACACACACATACACACACACGCACGCACTCAAGCACGCACACACACACACACACACACACACACACACACACAACACACACACACACACACACACACACACACACACACGCACGCACGCACGCACTCTAGCACGCACGCACGCGCGCGCGAACACACACACACACACACACACACACACACACACACACACACACACACATAAATCCAGTCAAACACAATTCCACCGACACTACTGACAGACTGTCGCAAGTTACAAAGATCATCATAAACGCAAACGCAAAAACTCCCAGAGCTAACCCCAAACACTTAAGCGCAGAATATAAGACAAACAATCGTTACAATTCAGTATACATTAAGAAACAAACAAACAAAAGAAAAGAATGGAGTAGATTCAAAGAATAGATCCATAAAGTGCATTTCTCATCACTTTTTGTATCATTAACCATTTCCACAGAGCTCTCAGTCTACTGTGAAGGATGACAGGGGATGAGGGTGAGAAGGGAGAAGGTGGAGGAGTGGGGGGAGGGGGGGGGGCAGAGAGAAAGATCGATATCCTAGTCAGCGGGAGAACAAGCCATGAGGGGGCTCAGAATTTGAGACGTTTTAGTGGCGATCAGTGAAAACCCAGATGATGCTCTGGAGTTTCTGGGACGACATGACAGAGCTGAGGACTCCAAGCTTCCTGTCCTGGCGCCGACCAGGCCCGGTGAATACAGAAACCTGCTGTGTTGATCTGAAAAAGGTTTAGTAGCACAGTCTGATACGTTGCGCGGTTGCGCGGTAAAAAAACATTGCTACGGAAGGTCACAGAAAAGGAGACGGCGCAAAACAAAAACAAAGAAACAAAGCTGCTCCCTATGTCTCCTAGGTGAGTCGCCTAAAATAGCATGTTTCCCGTTAAATAACTGTTTTCTTCCTTCATATACCAGAAAAAGACGCAGATTAACCTGTAAATCCTTGAAATGATCCTGTCTTTCAGAATCAAAGGGAAAGACGGAAGTAAGAACGTATTTCTTCACAGGACTTGTTTTAAAGTGTGGTGGGAAACGGGTGAAGAACATAGTGGAACTTGTTTATTTTTCAGTAGCCAAGCGCTCCTTTGTGATTTCTTTTCTTGCCACAAAAAAGTAATTATAACAAAACTGACCCGTGAGAACTTGTCATTCTTCTTCTTCTGCGTACGCAGGCTGATACTCCTGCGGACACTCCCCCTATACAGACAGGCAAGTATTAATCCCATCTACCCAACAAAGGGAGTGGAGTTTTTTGTGTGTATGACCGTTTCTTTTTATCCCGCCATTAAGGCAGCCATACTCCATCTTCGGGGAACGTGCATGCTATGTGTAACGTGTCATCCATACCAACGGCCAAACTGGCCTTCTCTTCCGAAAGTTGGTGATGGGATTTTACGTGCGTGCAAGATGTTATGCGTGCGTTCACACACGGAACCTCAGTTTATAGTCTCATTCGAAGGACTGTATGGGAAATGGAGTCAGAACTAATGTTAACTCCGAGGGGAAAATCCCCCAGTACTGAAACAGCCCGGCGGAGATTCAAACCCGCAACCGTTGGATTACGAGTGCGGCGCTCTACCAACTGAGCTATTCCGGCCCCAGAACTTGTCATTAATTTTTGGTGCTGTGAACTTCCAATTTCGGACAGAAGCGTTGGCCTTTTGAAAAGTAAGAAAGCACGCCCGCTGCCTACAAAACATTCGGAAAGTTTACGACAATTTGTCAAGAAACACATTACAAATCGAAAACTAGATGTTATTTTCGAGAAGACAATCATCCATATAAATCGTGAGCATTGCTTTTTAGTTTTGACTGGTTTTTCAGCGCAGTTTTTATTTTTCCATCCCAGCTTATCTTAACAGGAGGAACCCACGGACTCGAAATCTGGCAATAATTTGTGATACAACATAAAGTCTTTAAATTCCCTGAAGAATCATTGTGGAGCTAAGGAAAACTCCTTCCAAAGCCCTTTGTGAATAAGCCTGCCATGTGTGGAATGACAATGGCGCTGAAGAGCCCAAAGCGGATCAGTCTGTTTTGTAAAGCTTTGAGATATTGTTTTTAAAGACGACAACAATGTCGGTGCTATATTGCTAAACCAATCTCTTTTTACGAGGTGAAACACGCCTAATTCTCAACTAGAATCAGTGAAGAAAGATTAGCAATATATCTACAACACGAACACTTGCACACACGCACGCACGCACACGCACACACACACACACACACACACATCACGCACGCACGCGCGCGCGCACACACATGCACACATACGTCGCATACACACGCATATGCGCGCGCGCACTTACAAAACACACACACACACATACAGATGCACGCGCTCTAACAACACACACGCGCGCGCGCGCATGCACGCATACACACACACATACACTTACACGCGCGTACTAAACAACAACAACAACAACAACAACACACACACACACACACACACACACACACACACACACACACGTGCACGCACGCGCGCGTACTGACAACACACACACACACACACACACACACACACACACACACACACACACACACACACGGCGGAAAGGTTACGGGCAGGTGTGATTTTCCAGTGTACAATTCCAGACTGATTCCCCAATCCGGAAAATTTCCCGCGTATTTACAGATAGGTTTAGCCCGGGAGAAAATTCCAGAGAGAGAGAGAGAGAGAAAGAAAGAACTACGTAAAATGCTTACAATCAGACGACCGAGGATAACCATGTTACGCTAACAGCAAGGGCCGTACCCTCGCAGCAGTTCCAAGGGAAGTGCTTGACGTTTCTGTTCGGTACTTGCGTCAATCAGTCTCAGATGTGTGTATTGTCTGGTATCCGCCGCAGAGAAAGGATATTCCAACAGAAAATACGACTTCTGTCATGAAACACAGTGATGCACCCTCACCCTACCCGATGAAGGAATGCATTCCATAGTTTCGTCGCCTTAACGCGCGTTCAGTACCGCCGTAAGCACAATTACTGGTCACTGTGAGAGAACTCGAACTCGAATAGATTGTGTAAAGGCCACAGTCCCATTAGAAGGGGCGTGTACAGCAATCATATTAACAAATTTAAAGCCAGTATATTAACACATATACCGCATTCATGATAAAAAAAAATGATACAACGGCTGCTCTTGCCTTGAATGCCTGATACCAAAAGATAAAGATTCCATATGGTGTCGCTGTTATTAGCCGACATTGATAAACCGAAACGGAAGGTATCAGGATTTTTGTAATAGTTAGAGGCAATATACTATACAGCACAATGTAAAAAAAAAAGTCATTCATTTTCAACAGACACATTACATTATGGGCATAATAGATTCTGTGTTTCATGCCTCCAGTATCTATGAAAATGTATCGTCAAGGCGCAGGTACCACAACGAAATCCTGTCATGATATATTTCCATTGTCTGTCAGTGCCTAAGAGTAGCTACTTAGGTACATAGTGAAGAGAGTCACACGACATATTGTAACCAGCATCTTTCCGTGCCTGGGAATTTGCTGAAGGCGC
>JADBJO010005056.1:7500-22500 GCA_016801955.1 Conus betulinus | reverse complement strand
AGCCAAGTTGACACAAAGATAGCCCGGTCGACGCAAAGAGAGCCCGGTCAGCACAAAGATAGTCTACTCGACACAAAGATAGCCTGGTCCACACAAAGATGGGCTGGTCCACACAAAGGTAGCCTAGTTGACACAAAGGTAGCCCGATCGACACAAAGATAGCCCAGTCGACAGCCCTGTCAACACAAAGGTAGCCCAGTTCACACAAAGGTAACCCAGTTCACACACAAAGATAGCCTGGTTGACACAATAATACCCTAGTCGATACAAAGATAGCCCAGTCGACACAAAGATAGCCTAGTCGACACAAGGATAGCCTGGTCAAAACAAAGGTAGCCTAGTCGATACAAAGATAGCTTAGTCGATACAAAGATGGCCTGGTCGACACAAAAATAGCCTAGTGGACACAAAGATAGCCTGGTCAACACAAAGATAGCCTGGTCGCCACCAAGCCTGACAACTTCCAGCGAACTGACAGCAACATCATGGGTGCACACACACACACACACACACACACGCGCACACACACACACACACACACACACACACACACACACACACACACATCTGTTCATACGCCTCTGGTAGCTAAGTAAGTGTGTCTCCCTCTGCCTGGTCTGAGACGGACGGTCGTGGATAAAGCCGAAGTGGTCTGTAAGATTCAGCGTGGGTGGGAGTGGACGAAGGCCAGTCCATGACTTCACTAGTACTCTGTTGTCTGAACCGTCAGAGCTCACGATGCTCGTCAGTCGATGAGTGAGGTGAGGTTGAGCTGCCACGGTAGATTGACTGTTCTCTCGTCTGTGTGATGAACAGTGGACTGTGGTCGGTGAGTGAGGTGAGGGTGGACTGTGGTGGATGAGTGAGGTGAGGGTGGACTGCGGTGGATGAGTGAGGTGAGGGTGGACTGTGGTGGGTGAGTGAGGTGAGGGTGGAATGCGGTGGATGAGTGAGGTGAGGGTGGACTGTGGTGGATGAGTGAGGTGAGGGTGGACTGTGGTCAGTGAGTGAGGTGAGGGTGGACTGTGGTGGGTGAGTGAGGTGAGGGTGGACTGTGGTGGGGTGAGTGAGGTGAGGTGGGACTGTGGTCAGTGAGTGAGGTGAGGGTGGACTGTGGTGGGTGAGTGAGGTGAGGTGGACTGTGGTGGATGAGTGAGGTGAGGGTGGACTGTGGTAGATGAATGAGGTGAGGGTGGACTCATAGGATGTCAAAGCCTTTATCAAGCTGGACATGGGGAGGAAGTAGAAGGGGCATAGACAATTTCTTCATAGTTTTTCTCAGGAATCAGTTTGGCAAACGAGGATTGTGGATTTGATGTTTCACCTACATGTAACACAGGAGATCTTCCACCTCTGGCGATCGGAAACAGTTGCAGAAACGGAGAAGGCACGTCCTCGGATGCCGTAGTTAATAGCAACATGGACTCCACTTGCAGTGACGACGCTTTGCGGAGTGTTCACCAGCCGTGAGGTGGCACTCCTGGATGGAAACATTCGACCAGAGCGTGTTCTTGCAGCCTTGACGCCAGTGAATGTTGTTCTCTGTGAGAATGAAGTCAGTCAGGGTGGCTTGGAGTAATGCACACCAAGATGACGTGTCGTGACACACGGACCACTTTTGGACAGAAAGAATCCCCCTATATAAAAAAAAAAAAAAAAAAAAAAGAGAGAATGAAAAAAGAAAACCATGCGCAAGAAAGTATAGTTGTAACTCCGCTGAATAAAGCACACTTTCATCAGTAAAGATATGATAAGGGTTCTGTTGAACAGGCAGAATCAGACCACAGCGGAGCACAAGCGAACAAATTTTCAACGCCAAACTGTCAACAGAGAAGCATCAATCCAAGGTGATCTCGATCACAACTCCATTGACTTCAAGGGAGCTGTTGATCGAGTCTGACGTGAATGTTTGTGGCATTGCACCTTTGACATTACCCTCACCCGGGTCACTGCAGCACTCTACAAAGCCAGCATACGGGCACGCTGTTCTCGTGCATCCTCAGAAACTTTATCCGAACAACTGTAAGAGTGTGCCAAGGCTGTCAGCTCTCTCCCATCCTGTATAGAAACGCTTCTGGACTAAAACAATTCCACACATATCCACAAAAGCACGGCCTTCTTTCAGCCTGCGCTTCTCTTGAAGACATCGGCGATCAGGTGGCAGTGAAGCAGAGAATCCAAAGGACTCGCCACTAAAGCGGAGAAAACATCGAGGGCACACAGAACGAGAATGAAAAACAACACGACGGTGGCCTGTTCCAGACAACGTTTAGCAGTCAACATCAGGTGAGCAGACAGACGCTGCAAGAAGCGGACACTTCAGGCGACTTGGTCCACTCTAGGCCAAGCAAGAGGCGGTTTGCTCTGGCAGTGAATGCCGTAGAGTCATCGTCATGTGGAGAACCAGGCCAGTGAGCTTCCTAGTGGAGATCGACCGCTGTAAGTCACACCGGCCATGTTCTTTCCTCTCTGTGGGTGGGAGTGTTGCACACTGACAGCGAAGCTCTTCCAAAATAAAACGTTTCAGACAGTTGTAAACTAACTCTCTCTCTCTCTCTCTCTCTCTACAGCGAAGCTCCTGAGAGAATAATTATTCAGGCGTTCCAGAATAAACGTTTCAGACAGTGTTAAACTAACTCTCTCTCTCTCTCTCTCTCTCTCTCTCTCTCACACACACACACTCCGGACACACACACACACACACACACACACACAATGGGGCAGCATTCCAGCATAGTCTATGGCAGAAAAGTATCTCTCCTCTTAGCTACCAGGAGCAGTAGCAGTTTGTTGGTGTTGGCATGTATATCACCGTGACTCGTTGCCCCAGCCCATTCTATAGGGTACAGTGGACATCAGGGAGACAGATCCACTGCATCCATGATGGGGCAGTATGCCAGACTGAACTGGCTACATGATGTTTACCCTGTTGAAGCCGACTGAAAACGGATGGCCTTGGAGATCTCTGCCGGAATGTCCGTCATTGCCCCGGTGTCTACCACCTGTAGCTACATGAACTTTACACATACTCACACACATACTATATCCCTTCACACATTTGGTGGATAGTAGTGTTCCTGCTCGTACTGACCGAAGTGGGCATCCCATCTGACACTGTAGGATATACAAAGTTTTATATTTCTAAGGCAGAAATCGTTCTTTTTTTTTTTTTTTGCACTTTCTTAAACTGTGGATTTGGGGTTACTCGTGCCATGTTGGATACGTTTTGTCTTTGCTGAGTGAGAATTTGCCGTTGCAGTTTCGAAGAGATCCACGTTGTCCTCACTATATGCCCTTAGCAATGATACACAAAGCGCACGGATGACCGACAGCATAACGCTGTGGAAGGTTTACCTAACCCACTCTCGGGCTCCAGCATGGAGATGGCCCCGTAGGGCAGCTGCGTGATCACCGTCAGCAGGTTCAGCACGCACAGCGCCACCACCAGGCTGCGGTGGCTCTTCCTCACCTCCGGCGTCTCCGCCTCCAGCCCCCTCCCCCTCCTCCTCCTCCTCCCCGCCCCTCCGAGTCCGGGTGGAAGGCGACGAGGTCGGTGGAGGTGTTGGCGTTCAGCCCCCCCTGCCGCACCATCGTCACGTGCATGGTCGGCGCGTGCGGGGAGGCGGCAGGCGGCGGCCTCAGCGAAGACAGCTCCTGCAGGTCCTGAGGCATGCCGCCGATGATGGTGACGAGGATGAGAACGGAGAGGACGATAAGCAGCACGCAGGGCACGTACAGCGAGGTCACCGCGGAAGCCACGGCGGCCTCTTGGGTGACGCCGTACAGGCAGATGCCCTGCTCGGGCCACACCACGGCCGTGCGCAGCCAGAGGGGCACCAGGATGCCGAGGGCCAGCACCCAGGGCAGGAAGAAGACCAGGCCGCGCAGCCAGGCCCTCTTGAAGGTGGTGTGGTACAGGCAGGGCGAGATGGCGAAGAGCAGGCGGTCCACGTTGAGCGTGATGAGCACCAGGAAGGACACGAAGGGCAGGGCGGCATCCAGCACCATCCAGGCCACGCAGTAGCCCTGGGCCAGCCGCCAGGGCTGCAGCTCAAAGTACACGGTGAAGGGGTCCACCATCACGCTGAAGGCCAAGTCCGACAGAGCCAGGTTGACGATCTGGGGGAAAAAAGTCCCACGACAGGTGGGTTCGTGAGTTTAGAGAAGGCCCGTGTCCTCCTTAAAAAAAAGCATATTTTGCAGCGATTTAAGAGGTGATGTCCAAAATTCATTACCATCCTCAGAGAGTGGGGGAAAAGAGGGGCAGCGAAAATGGATATTTTCATGTTGAGCGCGAACGTGATTCGAACTAGCAATCTTTTGACCGGGAATTCGGTGTTTAATTACCTGAACCAATCTGGCACCTCATATAAAAATAAAAACTTTCGACATTTCCTCCGAAAGATAGTCCAAAGACACTGAGACCATTTGTTTAAACGTCCTCTGGGTGATGTATGGAGGTATAGATGCCATTCAGTTACTATGTTAAAAGGTCGACAATTTAGAATCCAAACCAGCCGCCATAGATAGAAATAATTTTCAACGTAATTCAGTCCAATGAATAATAATGTCTTTGAGGATTTTCATCAGATTTTTTTCAAAGGAAAACAGAGCAAATATCGACAACGTTTCGGTCAGAGACCGTCTTCAGGACTTGTAACATAAAAAGAAAAGAAAAACAAATAAATCAATCCTCAAAGACATTACATTCATTTTTTTACTTGAAGATCTGCGGTCAAAATCTCTGTTTGTAATTCAGTACGTTTCTGGAAAATATTGAAAACCGTGGAGTAACATTTTCATGTGACTGTGAATTTGTATCGTGAACTTGCGATGTTCCATCTGTGTAAGCATTTCACCTAAAACTTCGGAAGAACAGCTCTCTGAAGATTTCTTTTTTTCATTACGAATGAAAAAAAAAAATCTAACTGTAAATAACAAAATAATCAAACATCTTAAAGTAGTGGAGAACGCAAATGTTGCATAAAGACTTTCTCTTAAGAAACAGACCATTGTGTATAAGAAGTTTATAAAATTATCTTGATTAGTGTTTTCAAGTTATCGATTTCAGGAGCTTGATGTTTTACTTGTGTATTTGAAATAAACTGCATTAGAAAGATCACATAAACTGTAATAGCCTGGATAACCCAATCACATGGTGAACTACCAACCACTAAAGCAGAAAGGAACCCAACCATTTCACGAGTCCATGACACCGGATATTCGTAGTTCAAACTGCTGTTTCAAGAAGACAGAAAAAAAAATGATTCGGACGTTGGTTGCAAGCACTTTGACGTCCGCGAATAAAAAATAAAAGTATGGTTCGTTATATCAACCTTTCTCGCAACTTTATACTTTTGATATTTGATGACTTGCTAAAATGGACGTAGTTTTCATTTCTTCAGATCCGCTAAATTCTACACTTACAAATGCAAGTAATATTAATAACCACCAAGCTTTTTTATCTAATGCTATATGACTTGCTAAAATGCACGCAGTTTTGATTGATTCACAATGCTAAATTCTTCGTTTACAAATGCAAAATAGATTAACAATTGCCCAGCTCGTCTTGTTGTTGTTATTGCATTGCGTTGTATCTGTGTGTGTGTGTGTGTGTGTGTGTGTGTGTGTGTGTGTGTGTGTGCGTGCGTGTGTGCGTGCGTGCGTGCGTGCGTGCGTGCGTGCGTGCGTGCGTGCGTGTGTGTGTGTGTGTGTGTGTGTGTGTGGCTTGTTTTTATTCAGGTTCGTTTTATTTTCCCAGGGGTGGTTCAGAGCTTGTTTATAACTGAGCAATGCAATGTAGACGTGGGGAATGTGAATATGAGGGGGATCATGCATAATTTCTTTTCGCTATAAGATTGGCTTAATCGGGGAAGAGACAACTGGTGGGACGACATGTAACAAACTAAATCCCTAAATCCATTTAAAAGACGCCGTCTCTGTCCGTCTGTCTGCCTGTCTGCCTGACTAACGGTGTGTGTCTGTCTATCTGTCCGTCTGTCTGTCTGCCTGCCTGTCTCTCTCTCTCTCTCTCTCTCTCTCTTTTTGTTTTTTTTTCTTTTTCTCTCTCTCTCTCTCTCTCTCTCTCTCTCTCTCTCTCTCTCTCTCTCTCTGGGTGTGTGTGTGTGTGTATGTTCTCTTGTGGGGGTGGGGGGATGTAGGTGGATGTGGGGGGGGGGGTGGGGGGAGGGAGTGGGGGGTGGATGGGGTGTGGAGTGGGTGGATGGTGGTGGTGTGGTGTGTTGTGAAGAACGCTCACGCGCTTGGGTAGGGGGAAGGAGAGGGAGACGGGCAATAGGGACCAACGACATCGTTTCAGGCATGTGTGTATACAGAATTGATTGTTTACGCATTGTTTTCGCTTTGGTATCGTGTTGTCTATTTAATAGGTAACTACCATTGTTAGCATATTGAGAGAGAGGGGGGAGGGGAAGTGTGTGTGTGTGTGTGTGGGGGGGGGGGGGGGGGGGGGGGGGAGCGAGAGTGTGTGTGCGGGTGTATGTGTAAAACAAAATGAAAAACTAAAAATAATTAAGTCCTTTGATTCATCTATGTTGATTTCGTTTCCGTATAATGCAACACATCAGAGTGAGTGTGCCAGTACACCACACATTAGTACATTAACAAACCAGACACTTTGTATCAATTGCCAAAACACTAAAATCAGCAAAAATATGTCCATTTGTAAGAGAACATACAGACTATGCATGGTGTGTAAGAGACTGGCTGGGAAGGGGGGAAAAAATGCAATGTAGAATTATACAGTATGTCATCAAAATTGAACATGCTGTTGAATTCTGTGAAGCCAAAATACTCATAAAAGAACCCAGAAAAGAAAGGTGCAAAGTATCGCTTATTTGATGGCACAACACGAAACAGCCCGTCAATGTTCGACAAACACGTCATCTAAAGAAAGCAACACTCGCCCATACAGCAGCAGCCAGCTTGAACTCCAACTCCTACGAGCTAATATTCTCTGTCTGAAGGAAGACAAGAGTGTGTGAGACTTGTTTGCTGGATGTACATGGCTGTCTGTGATGTGTCGGTGTTGCCTGCTTTCACGTAGCATTGTCACATATTATTGTTGATAGGTAGTGCCTGAACTTGCTACCAGTGGACTGTTGTTGGTATCAGCTGACGGGAGGTCCTGACTGTGAAGGACATGATGAAGAGCTCTGTCTGTCTGTCTGTCTGTCTCTCTCTCTCTCTCTCTCTCTCTCTCTCTCTCTCTCTCTCTCTCTCTCTCTCTTCCCCCCCCCTCTCTCTTTTCTCTCTCTTTGCGGACCATTTCGTCTTCGACCCCCCCTCTCTCTCCCTCTAATTCTCTCTCCCTCCCTCTCTCCTCGCCTGCCCCCTCTCCCCCCCCCCCTTTTCTCTCTCTTTTTCTTAACCCCCATCTCTTCGTCCTCCCTCCCCCACCCCATCCTCCCTCCCACCCCACCCCCCCACCCAAACCTCTCTCTTTCTTTCTCAGTCAAACCACACACACACACACACACACACACACACACACACATACACACACTACCTGCTGGTAGACGAACTGCACGCGCGTGGAGCGCCGGAGCAGCACGAGGACGATGAGCAGCAGGTTGAGCATCATGTTCATGACGGTGATGACCGTCCCGATCCTCGCGCTGTGGATGAAGCCTCGCTCGTGCGAGCTCGTATGGTACATCCCGTCCTCCTCGCCCCCGCCCGCCCCTTCCGGCTCGCTGCTGGCCTCCAGCTGCCCGTGCCCTCCCCCTCCCCCCCCCCCCCTAGCCATAGGTCCTCCGTGTAGGTGCCCCCCTCGGGCACGTAGTAGTAGTAGCTGGTGTAGCCGGCGGCTTCGGTCGTGGAAGGCTGCTGGTGTGCCTGTTGAAATAAAAAAAAAAAAAACAAGATGCAAAGCATATAAATGTACTCCCAGTGCAGTAGTGCAACAAAGAGACAAAAATAAAGATATAAATCAGTCACTATAGCACTGTAGCACTCACCTTTTGGTGGTAGTAATTTTGTATGCAAGAGAAAAGAAAAGAAAAAAAAAAAGTGACTCTCCCCCGATATGAAGCTCGGTCTCCCGCGTGACAGGCAGGGGGGAGACTCACTATGCTACCAGGGAGTTGACAGAACTTGGTTACACTCAAGTTTATAAACCGTTATTGCTTTAAACTGTACATCACAAAATTATCGTTTATAGCCGTTAGTAACGGCTATTCTGGTAAAATGAAATATCGAGCATCACCCCGTGACCCATAATGAACATATCTACAAATTTGCAGAACGATCGGTCCAGCAGTTTTGTCTGGGAGCGAGTGGAAGACATTTTGACCACGGACGGACACACACACACACACACACACACACACACACACACACACACACACACACACACACACACACATACACACAGCATTTCTTCGTTTCAATTGTAAAGTACTCCCTGATCTATAAGAACTGGAGTACAAAAAGTAAATAGCAAACAATGGGGGGTAACACCTGTTTGGGTTTGTAACCATGTTCCTGATGCGGCCTGTGAAGAAGAAACACACAGTCTAGTGCCGTTTGCATACAGTCCACTCCTTACACCCGGCCATTCTTATCGGTGAAAAAGTGAAGAAGAAGCTCCGTGGTGCATACCATGTCATGTACCACTCAGCAGTGAAACGTGTTCTTGTATTATTAGAGTGTTGGGACTTGCATGATGAGAGACATAAACACTTTACAGCAGACTCCATGACGAAAAAAAAATCCTTGCTCGATGTCCCACCTGATGTGATCTTAGGGTTTGTGAGGGAGATTGATATTTTTCATCTGAGCTAAGATTTTTACAGAAGGAAGATTCTTTAACAACATTTGTGGTGTGTTTTTAGAAGGTATATTTTACAGTGTTGTGTGAATGATTTTTTTTAAGATATAACTTGTGGGTTGACATTCAACGCGGCGATAACCCTGACATGGCCCTTTGCGGTCGGCTGGGCTATAAGCAACATTACCTTACCTCTTGCTCCCACGATGAAGTCAATACACGCCTGTGACTCCAGAGCGAGTGCTGCTTACGACACCGGGTCGCCTAGCAGCAGTGACAGCACAGAGCACACGGAACAGGCAAAGAGACACCCCCACCCGCCCACCCACCCCCACCCCACCACCCAGAAAAAGAATGTTCCAAGCTTTGCCTATATATGTCCTTGACACATCTACCCAGCAGCAACAACTTGTGTCATGAACAAACGTAAATAAATATCATTCAAGACTTTTTTTTTTAACTCTCGGCTACGCAGCAAACAGCTGCAGAAATGAACAAAGACGCATTCGTATTTATTCAAGACTTTTCTCTCTTGGCTACGCAGCATACAGCTGGAGAAATGAACAAAGAATATTCTTATTCATTCAAGACTTTTCTGTCTCGGCTACGCAGCAAACAGCTGGCGAAATGAACAAACACAAATTAACATTTAGTCAAGACTGGCACCGCCCTTTTCTGTCTTGAACAATAGTCAAACAAACGCGCGGGAAAAACAAAGAAAGACAGGTCACCTCGTTTGATTGGCATGAATGAAAGGAAGTGGAAAGGTTGAGACGGAGAGGGGACGGGTGAGCGGGGGGGTCAGTATGGGTAAACGCTCGTGTCAAAACACACATTATCTTATTTACTTTGTTTGTTTGTTAAAAAAAAAAAAAAAAAACAGAAATGAACTTCCATGATAAGAACGACAGCAGCAGACGGACACCGCAAGTGATAATTAACTCTAATGAGTAACTACCCCCGTCTTTCGTAAAGATAGGTTGATAAACTTAGTGCAGAGATGAAAAAGGACACCTCGACATTAAGAATACAGCAGCTAATAATATTGCTGCTGCTGCTGCGATCGTTTTTATAAAGCTTTTGTTTGTTTGTTTTCGCTTTTTGTCTGCCTCTGCTGCTAGCAACAATACCGATAACAATAGAAGCAGGGGCGCCAAGACCAGAATCAACAGCAGTCGTCGTCGTCGTCGTCGTCGTAGTAGTAGTGGTAGTAGTATATGAAGTCGTCGTCGTCGTCGTCGTCGTCGTAGTAGTAGTAGTAGTATATGAAGTCGTCGTCGTGGTAGTAGTGGCAACAGCAACAGTAGTCGTGGTAGTTGTAGCAATAGTAGTAGCAGTAGTGGTAGCAGCAGCAACAACAACAGTAGTAGCAGCAGAGTAGGTGGTGGTGGTGGTGGTGGTGGTGGTGGTGGTGGTGGTGGTACAAGAATAACAATGAAGATGGCAGTAATCATTAATCATTACAATGGTGGAATGTTTGCTCATAGAATAACAATGAAGATGACAGTATCATTAATCATTACAATGGTGGAATGTTTGCTCATAGAATAACAATGAAGATGACAGTATCATTAATCATTACAATGGTGGAATGTTTGCTCATAGAATAACAATGAAGATGACAGAAATCATTAATCATTACAATGGTGGAATGTTTGCTCATAGTTTATATCGAAATGGCGAAACGTTTGGACATAGAATTAAGTCATGGCGGTGAAACGTTTTGACCAAAAAATTATATCAAAATAATAAAACTTTTAGACAGACAATTTAAAAATAGTGGTACATGTGGAAATTAACCGTGCTAAAATGAAGGAACTTTCGGTTAAAGGTTGTATTGAAATGGTGGAAATTTCAGACAATGGACACGGACTACAATAAACTGGCTATATGTTCGGATAAACTGTTTGAAAGCGGAGGAACGTTTGGAGATAAACCAGATAAAAATAATGGAAAGTTCGGAGATAAACCAGATAAAAATGATGGAACGTTTGGAGATAAACCCACACGAAAATACTGGACCGATTGGGGATGCACATTCTTGAAATAGTGGTACGTTTGGGCATGGACTATGGTTACATAGTGTGACCTTTGGACATAGATTATGCCAAAATGATATGAGCATTTATAGAAAAAACTATAAATTTAACCATGGCGGAATGTTTGGATACAGAACGTATAATGATAACATAAAAGTTTAGAGGAACACTAGATCACAATGTTTAACGTGGCAAATCAAAACGCTTTAACGACATTTAGAATGTGTGTGTGTGTGTGTGTGTGTGTGTGTGTGTGTGTGTGTGTGTGTGTGTGTGTGTGTGTGTGTGTGTGCCTGCGTGCCTGCCTGCGTGTGTGTGTGCGTGCGTGCGTGTGTATGTGTTAGCGCGCGCGTGCTAGCGCGCACCTACGCGCCTGTGTGTTTTGTGTGATCAAAAGAGCGTTTAAAAGCTGCTGCCACGTCCCCATTCTCTATATCATGTTTGAGAATCATCTCCAGTCCAGGCTGTATAAAGAAAACAAAAAGTTAAAAAGCAAAATGAAAATGTCATTAAGCACAAACTGACCCCCTTTTTTCACGTTCATATTAAAGCCATCTGCTCCAGATAATTTTTTTTTTTTTTGCCATTCTGAACTGGTGCCAAAGAACACCTGCCTGCCCGCTCAAACGAGGGGGGGGGGGGGGGGGGGATAGGAGTAGGGGGGGGGGGGGGGGCCTTATAGATTTACGACAGGAAAGGAATTCTCATCCAATAGACACCTACGCTAGCGTATTAACATCAAAGACTATCATTTTCCTTAGTCTGTTCCCTGCGACCGTCTCTCCCATCCCCCTCTGTCTACCTGTCTGTCTGTCTCTGTCTCTCTTTCTGTCGGTCTCTGCCTACGGCCTCTCTCTGTCTCTGTCTGTCTGTTTGTCGGTCGCTCTCTCTCTCTCTCTCTCTCTCTCTCTCTCTCTCTCCTCACACACACACACACACACACACACACACACACACACACACACACACACACACACCTTATGTATGAACTCTAGCAAGCCCGCACGCATGCACGCACGCGCGCGCACACACACACACACACACACACACACACACACACACACACACACACACACCGTCTAATAAAAGAGAAAAGGCTCACACAGAAAATAACTGCTTGAACGACGTCGTACGCGCGCGCGCGCGCGCACACACACACACACACACACACACACACACACACACACACACACACACACACACACACACACACTCACGCACGCACACTCGCACACCCTCATATCCACACGCACGCTGCGGCTAAGAAAGGCAACGCATCTAGCTCTAATGTTAGTGATAAAAAGATGACGACATTCACGGAGATAATGGGAGACTTACATCACACATGATTACAGACGTGTGACGAAGGTAGGGCTGTCGGTGGGAAGGAATCATCAGGAGACGACGGGTGGGGCTGTGCACCGCTCTCTACAGACACATCATAATTAGGGCTTGGTGTTCGGCCTGTTAGCCCGAACTATGACCTTTTAAGCGAGAGAAAAGAAAAGAAAAAAAAAAAATGGTGGAAACTTTTTCACCAAACGACTTACGAGCCGAAGGAAAATAAATTGGTTGAAGTCTTTTTTATGCCAACGATCTTTTGTGATCTGTTGAACGAAGGGAAAATAAAAGAGTTACGAATTTGTAAATTATCTGTTGTTTTTTTTTTTTCTTCTTCTTTTCTTTTCTTTTTTATTTAGTTTTGTTTTTTTGTTTGTAAATAAAGATGAAGAAGGCGGAAAATTGGCAAGCTGACACTATGAACATTTACGGGATAAACTTCAGATGCGGGGTTGGATTTTTACTGCAGCTGCACTGAAATCTTTGTCAAGCTGAAAGAAAATGCGAGCGAACAGCAACGACAATATCTCAGTGAGTCCTGCTAAAAGACAAGCAATCCATTGTTGGAACATAACGTTAAAGAAACGTAGGTAATATGCTTTTTTTTTAATGGACACAGATGTTTTGTGTGCACTGTCATGATTTTTATATGCCTTTTCATTTCTTTAGAATGACCGATACTAAAAAAAAAAAAAAAAAAAAGAAGAAGCAAAAAACAAAAAAACTTTGGCAGTAACAAGGAGGAGGGGTTTTTTTTTCCTAAAAAAAAAGGACTTCAAATGTCGTCACCTTTTTTTCTTCCCAAATTAAAAAGCTACTTGTTTTCCCATCAGATAAAACAGCTACTTTTTCTTCCTCAGATGAATAAGAACTACTTTTCCTCTAAATAAAAAAACCTACTATTTTTCCTTCCGATATAACAGCTCCTTTTTTTTTTTTTTTTACTCAGCATGAAAAGGCTACTATTTTTCCTTCAGATAAAAAGCTATTTTTTTTCCTTCAGATAAAAATGGCCGCTATTTTTCCTTCAGATAAAAAAAAGGCTACAATTTTTCCTTCAGATAAAAAAGGCTACAGTTTTCCTTCAGACAAGAAAGGCTACTATTTTTCCTTCAGATGAAAAGGTTACAATTTTTCCTTCCGATAAAAAGGCTACTATTTTCCCTTCAGATAAACGGCTGCTATTTTTCCCCCCAGATAAAATGGCTACAATTTTCCCACTGTTTTTTTCTTGAGATAAAATGGCTACTATTTTCCTTCAGATAAAAAGGCTACTATTTTTTCCTTCAGATTAAAAAAAGGCTACTCTTTTTCCTTCAGGGCGAAAAAAGCTACTATTTTTCCTTCAGATAAAAAAGGCTAATATTTTTCCCTCAGGATGAGAAAGGCTACTCTTTTTCCTCCAGGGTGAAAAAGGCTACTATTTTTCCTTCAGATAAAAAAAGGCTACTATTTTTCCTTCAGGGTGAAAAGGGCTACTATTTTTTCCTTCAGATAAAACAGGCTACTATTTTTCCTTCAGATAAAAAATGCTTTTGCTTTTCCTTCAGGTAAAAGCTAATATTTTTTCCTTCTATTTTTCCTCAGATAAAAAGGCTATTTTTCCTACACATAAAAAAGGCTACTGTTTTTTCATCCAGATGAAAAGGACTTCAATTTTTCCTTCAGATGAAAAGGGCTTCGATTTTTCCTCCAGATGAAAAGGGTTTCGATTTTTCCTTCAGATAAAAAGGCTACTATTTTTCCTTCAGATGAAAAGGTTACAATTTTTTTCTTCAGATAAAAAAAGGCTGCAATTTTCCCCTCAGATAAAAAGGCTACTTTTTTCCTTCAGATAAAAAGGCTACCATTTTCTCTTCAGATAAAAAAGCTTCATACAAAAAAGCTACTATTTTTCCTTCAGATAGAAAAAGCTACTATTTTTCTTTCAGATAAATAGGCAACTATTTTTTTCTTCAGATGAAAAAGGCTACAATTTTTCCTTCAGGTTAGAAAAAAAGGCTACTATTGTCCCTTCAGATGAAAAAGGTTACTGTTTTTCCTACAGATAAAAAAGGCTACTATTTTTCCTTCAGATAAAAAAGGCTACCACTTTTCCTTCAGATAAAACAGGCTACTATTTTTCCTTCAGATAAAAGAAAAGCTACCCTTTTCGCTGTAAACACGACCGACTGCGCATAAACTTAAATGCAGAACAACTCAGGTCCGAGACTTCTGCTCAAAAGAGAAAATGTTGCTCTGTGTGTGTGTGTGTGTGTGTGTGTGTGTGTGTGTGTGTGTGTTGTTGTGTTGTTGTTGTTGTTGTTTGTTGTTGTTTGTGCTAGCTTGTTTGTTGGGGGGGGGGGGGGGGGGAAGGGAGGGGGGATGGTTTTCGCGCGCTTTCATTCCGCGATGTCTTTCAGTGTGGTGAAATACCAGCATTTCTTGGTTTGAACATCGTGGAGCCAGTGAACAGTGCTGCCAGTAGACAAAGGGATGTTGTGTCGCTTGAAAATCCAGTCTCGCTGCCTGATTCTTCTTCACTCGGCGAAGGGTTTGGTTGGGATCGATTCAGTTCAGAATGGACGTGAGCTACAGGGCTCAATTACACCAGGCGCTATGTCGCACGGCCGTCAGGGAAACAACGTCTCCAGAGCCACGATGATCCTGCTCCGCGGTGTTTCCTCTTGTGTTTTCTGCCTGACGAAATTGTGTGATAAATAGGTGTCGAAGCTATATCGGGGGGTGTTCTCATTTCGCAAACAGCCCGAGTCTGGCGAAATCCGTTCCTGGCATTTGGCATCATGTGCCAAGATCTAGTTGCAAAGTGAGACGACTGCAGGCGGAAAT
>JADBJO010005056.1:0-2500 GCA_016801955.1 Conus betulinus | reverse complement strand
GGAACAAAACTCCATCGTATCATCTCTGTCATACCCTGTTTACAGCTGGGATCACACAGCCGAGTTTTTTTTTCTACTTGGCTTACCAGCACTGCAGGTGTCTGCGTCTTTTCGGGCCTGGTTAACAACAGAATATGTTATCCAAGAAAGCACACAGCACATCGTTGTTTTTAGCTTCAGATCGAAATGGAACTCCATCACATCAGCTCCACCGTGCTCTTCCTCACCGATCTTCATTGAAAAAAAAGAGAAAAGTGTCCAAGTTTATGGACCTTCATACCCTGCTCTGATAATGATATACCTTCATACCCTGCTCTCATAATGACCTCAGACCTTCATACCCTGCTCTCATAATGACCTCAGACCTTCATACCCTGCTCTCATGATGACCTCAGACCTTCATACCCTGCTCTCATGATGACCTCAGACCTTCATACCCTGCTCTCATGATGACCTCAGACCTTCATACCCTGCTCTCATGATGACCTCAGACCTTCATACCCTGCTCTCATGATGACCTCAGACCTTTATACCCTGCTCTCATGATGACCTCAGACCTTCATATCCTGCTGTCATGATGACCTCAGGTTCCATTTCTCTCGGCATCCATCCAGAGGGTGTGTTTGTGTTCAAGTCGTTGATTTCGACTAATTTGTGGGTAAGGTTGAGTGCAAGACATGGTGGCACCCTCAGGCAGAAGGGGATGGAAGTGAAGATGGGGATAGGATTAGGCGGCTCCTTCACGACGGCTCAGCAATTAAACAATGACTGCATTCAGTTGGGAGACATAGTCAGTATGTTCTGTGTATGCTGGATCGGGACAAGCCTCTGTTGAATTCTACAGAAGTGGCTCGGCAGCAGTGCAGTGTCTCCACGGGTGGGTTCGCCTCAAGACTTCTCTGATTTTGACTCATCCCTGTGGGGTGCTGGTTTTCAGGCTGCGACAGGACAGGTCCGGACGTGGTTGTGTATGTGCTAAAAAAAAATACGGAATAAGTGGCACTGGTGTGATGCCGTTAAAGTCAGTGAGAACGAAAGATGAGATAGCAATTTGTTTCTCGCCGAAAACATTACTTGTGATTGCACCGGCTACTCCTTCAAGTTTAGAAACTCTTTGCATAAAAATTACATTTAAATCAAGACAAACAATTTGTTCAAGAAAGGAAATCTGCATATAGATTATTCAAAATGCGAACAGCAAACGTTATTTCTTGGTCTGACGTCAGTAAATATCGTTTTTTTATTGAAATTTCAATTAAGAGAGGTCAAACAGGCGGCTTTTTACAATAAACAAACAAAAAACAAAACAAAACATACCCACACACAAAATTGTTTGTTTAGGATTCCTCCGTTTGTTTTCTTCCCAATCCACACAACCTCCATCCTTCCCTGTCCCCCCCCCCCCTCCCTCCCGCACTCCTCCCCTCCCCTCCCCATGTGATCAGCTGAGCTAAAATAACTGTTTCTCTCATTCTTCTTACTGAATTGCCTGATAACGGGCCAAGGGTTAACGAACTTTAAACAAATACTCCCAAACGGAACCTCAACTTCTTTTCTCCAGAAAACAAGATGGCGGGGGAAAAGTTCATGACGTTGTACATCAAACGCACTGCAGTTCTTGCCCCCTTTTTCCCCCCAGTTCGGTGATGAACCGCTGTTATGAACCAGGCGTGTGTTGTTACCTTACTCCAGGAGATCATTTTTCACCTTCGTCCGTTTGTATGTCTGTTGTCTGTCTGTCAGCAAGAATACGCAAAAAACAACTGAATCGATTTTTAACCCCAACTCAGTGAAAAGATGGATTGCGGTAAGAAGATTGTCTCCTTTTTTCAGATCAGAATGTATCTTATGAACGGATAGAGCTTTGCTAACGAAATCTTAGGAGTTCCTCAACGGTCTTAATAGCCGTCGGTCACTGAAATTTCATGTATGGGCACAATCAGTTATCAGCGTAATTAGTCGCGGTTCCCCCCAGGACCTATACATTTTAATGGGTGGCACATGACCCACGCCATCGGGTGAGGAATAAGCTGCTGAACTACCCTTTATTACGTGTGGGTCTTACAAGACCCGCGTGATCTGAATAGGGATAAGCAATAGCAAAAGCCTCTTCATAATGTGTGGGTCTTGGGCGACGATCGGGTCTGTGTAGTCAAAAACGTCATCCGGTAAAGGGTAAAGGGGCGGGGGGGGGGGGGGGGGGGGGGGGGGGGTGGGGAGTTGGGGATGAGGGAGTGCGGAAGGAATGGAGTTGGGAGGCTGTGAATCCAGGTTGGATAGTGCGAGATTGGCCATCTTGTAAGGCTGTTTAAAACTATGTTTAAAGGTGATTCATGGATGTCGATCGATAGGGGGGGGGCAAAAAAACATCTCAGGCTTATTAGATGTACTGATAACGAGGAAGGTTTTCAAAATTTGGGGTGTGAATCCGGATTCTACGCTGAAACCAGCGAGCAACGACTTTTCAACTTTGACTTCGGCCTGTGCTCTCTCAGAGGAC